>MCJB01023621.1:53214-107687 GCA_002018475.1 Nicotiana obtusifolia
CCCCTTCAATGTTTAAACACCGATGAGTCGCACTCAAGCTCAAAAAATAACAAGAGACCTGACCAACACTCAACCTTCAATGCTTTCTTATTACCCAATGCTGCAACTGGTTAAGACTAAGAATCGAGATTAGAGCCGCTGAAAGATGGGGAAGGACTGAAAGAATAATTAATCATCATAAGGCAAGACAACCAAAAGAATGGATCAAGGTTTTCAATGTCATTGCCAACTAAAGAAGCCCTTTTAATATGATACAATGAGGTTCTTTTTCAGCAGTTTGTACCTTTCACTAATCTACTTCAACAAGGTGAATTCACCCTCTTGGCATTCTTTAATTAGTCCAGAGCTATTCTGCATGGAAAAGAGAAACAGAAACATTATGCAACACATGACAAAACAAATACTATGATGAGCTATTCTATTCGCTCTTGGTTAAAAAACAACAAAAGTATATACTAGCAACAGAATGCAACGCCAAATAAACTTGGTACATCCTCACACATAAAAAAGGAACAGGTATGCAGATAAATGATATAATAGAACTCTCACGACTAATGAGAAGATTAATGATATTATGTGCTTGTTATTACTTTTTAATTAACTTGCTTGTGATGAACATTATATTTCCATGCCAAACAAGCATTCTTTTATTTCGCCCATTCTGGGATTGGAAAAAATACATCCTCAAGGACATTATCCCTCAGTAACTCTTCCATTTTCTACTTTATTTTTTGATAGCTCAGAAACCCTTCCATTCTGCAACAGAATATATACCAACAGGCACAAAGAACTTCCTTCTCCTTTTTTGATAAGCTCAAGGGACACTAAAAACCTGTGTAGGAAACTGCTTTTTATCCAACAAATGCAAATCATTCAATATCTGAAATACTTCAAAGCATGTCTTCTTTAGTCGTAAACACGAACCTCATGAGCACCTAATGGCCTGAAAAAGGCTGCCCAAACGGCGACGCATATAACTAGTCAATGTTCTTTTCCCCCGAAAAAGTGAAAATTTGTAATGCTGATGCAAGTATGATATGGAACATGTATAATAGATATCACGGATGGAACACTTGGGCATGCCATAAAGTTCTTCAATTGGTGGGATATGGCAGGATATGAACTTCTGTACCTCAGATATTTCACAGAAGTCAGCAAAGGATCCCTCCAAATTCTTAACTGCAACACCTGAGGACAATAATTAAAGTAGCACATGCCAAAAATTCAGCCTGCAACCCTTATAGCACCAATTTCATCAATCTTTGAGCTCTTGTGCTGCAACATTTCAAGATGTAAGGATATCACCATTAGTATAAGGTGAACATACAGTCTCAATATAGTGAAAAGACCACCTCATATAATGAGCTCAGAAACAAACTTAGCATTTGCAAAAATCATATTGAACACAATATTATCTTACCTTGTTTCTCTTGTGTTTGTGAACATTATTAACATCCTCCTCACCATCATGCTTCCTTTTCTGATATCATCAGAAAGATCATAATCAGTGAGGTCATACAAAAGTATAATCACATTTAATACAGTGAATTGCCACTTTAGCTATTTGCTAAAGTCCTAAAAGTGTTGCAATCTGAATTTCTACAGCAAGAAGTGATCCCAACAAGCTAGCACAATTGCTAAGCTCCACTAGGCCAAGACCTCAAGTCAAACAAAAAAAGTTAACCACATTTGTCACATAAAGAAAAATTAAGAGTGTCAACTTCTCACAAATTCACTACAAAGCATACAGTAGGATGAGAGAAATCAACAAACTCGGACTTGAAGCAAATATTACAAGCAAAAGACAAGTCAAATTTATGACGGTGTACAGAAAATCTTGTTAAACTAAATCAAACGGCTATTTTTTGCCGCAGTAACTGAAAACTGAAAGTCAAACAACAATTGGTTCCACAAACTCTGAGCAAGATATTCCTAGAAAACTAAACCTTATGCCCTGAAATCTATTCTACTGGAATCCCATAAATGCAACTTATAAGCTACATCACAAACGATGTAGTGAAAGTTCACGAAAGCAAGAGGAACAGACAGCAGGATTCTAGTGGCGCCTACTAAAAAAGTACTATGGTCAGTTTTAAGTAATGTCATTTTCAGTAAACAGCATTGAGCAAATTATTAAGTGGCTTTACTGTGAACCAGTCTTCTAAACTTCTTGAATATGAAAGAACCACATGATATTCACTGTATACCGCATGCCAGGAGAATCATTGTATTTACATAACTCTTAAAATTTGCTAGTATCAGACCTTTTCATGATGTTTCTTTGAATGGTCAGCACCAGAATCATGATGCCCAGTTTTATCTTTCTTTTTCTCTTTATCCTTGTCTTTACTTCGATCTTTATGACGGTGTTTGTGCTTCTTATGCTCTTTGTCCTTCTCCTTGTCTTTATCCTTGTGCTTTTTATGCTTCTTCTCCTTGTCTTTCGAATCACTTTTAGACTTTCCAGCTACAGTGGAAATCCCTTTCTCAGACTATGAAACACCAAAAATACCTATTGATCAGCAATAACTGGAACAGGCAAATTGGCAATATACAAAAGCACAGGGTTTCAAAAAAATCCAGTTCACGGTCTCCAGCTTCAGAGATTAGAAAGGATTAAAAGGGTTACTTAAATATGCTGAATCAGAGGTACTCATATAACTCAAGCTTCCAAAGTAGATTTCTTACAGGAGGCAGATCAATTGGAGCTGTTTCACGTAGTTGAAAAGCTTCTCTAAGAACATCTAAGTCGAATGATTGGATGCCTGATTTTGACTCTTTTGAAGACGATGTATCCTGTATAAGCTGATCCAACTGCATTCCTTCCCCTTTCCTAATTTCTGTGTCTCCCACCACATTGTGAAGATAATGTGTATCTGAAATTGACAATGAAAGAGGCTTCTTGCAGAAGAACTCGTGATGAGCCAACAACTTGAAGTGAGTGATAAGATCCACAGCACCTGTAAGTTCTCTTGGCCCTAATAATGTATTTGGACCAATCAACCACAGTAAGCCAATGATATCTTGATTTAAAAGAAGATATTTTAAGGAGAAGAAGATCAGAGTGTCAAATGCTTTATTTTTAAATTCTTCATATGAAACCTGAGAGATGGGTCACAATTTTTACAGATATATCTTCGAACAAACATGCAACATAAGGCAAAGGATTCACTACTATTTAAAGTCAGATCTCAAATTTATTGCTAAATGGTAAGTCTGCTACGCAACTCACAATACCATACTTTGTATTCCTCTGCATTTTGTATTATGCAACTCGTTATACAGGAACATGCAATATTGTTAATCTCTCTCCTCTTCTTTCTGTATTATCTTCAGTTGTCACCTCCAATATCAGAACAACTAATGCTAAGTACTAAAATCTTCTCTCTTTTGGTTTGATTCTGCTTCACAAACTAAGCCCAATACCTTTTTTGGCAATCACAGCTTTTACAGCACCTTAACTGTTTGCAAACTGTGAACCACTTTGGCAAGGCTTCAATCAATTTTAGTTATTTGTGAGATCTTGTTACTGAAGTCGTAACCCTAAGAACATAACTCTAACAGCCAACATCATCCAAATGTTGAAGGAAGAAGCTGGATAACACATTGCTTCCAAAAGCTTCAGAACTTGCATTGCTAATGAATTTTTTTTTCTTTTGTTAAATAAACAACAGTTGTTACATTCTTGGAGTGAAAATGAAATTGGCAAATATAAGTCGGCAGTAAATCATTAACTCCTACTTCCTGAAAGCAAAAACAATAGCCCCACAAAAGGAAAAAAAAGGAAACAGAAAACAGAAACTCCAGAGCAAATAGATCATGCAGGAAATTCACATAGTAGTACTGATAAACTGCTCCCTCCGTTCATTTTTTACTTGTCCACAATGGACTTCGCACTCTCCTTAAGAAAAAATAAATGAAGTACGTATTTTACTATAATACCCATAATAATAATAACATTTCAAAGTCTGATGAGGGTAAAAAGATGAAAGAAAAGTTGTCTCTCTTGATTCGCTAAAATGGACAAGTAAAAGTGATAATATATTTTTAGTATAGTGGACAAGTAAAAGTGAACGGAGGGAGCACAATGCATTTCACCTTAAATCAAAACCTAGGCATGCAATAATGACCCAAGTAGAGTCAAATGTCTACATTAGTCATTTTACCCTAACAAGCAAAGAGACTGTTGGGAAATCACTGTAAGAATCATACCTCTACCAAACGTCTTGCTGTCTGGATCCATCAATTAGAGCCCAGCACATGAATAATGCATTATTTCCTGGAACGTATTGGGGCGTAAGACAATTGAACACAACTATCTAGCCAAGCAATGGTTTACTCTACTTATGGGACTAGAATGCAAACAAAATGGCAATGGATATATACAAATTATACATATTTTGCACCTCCTAGTTACTATAACAAAATTACTTTACTTATCAAAAAATTAGATATATACAAATTAACGAATGTAAATAACCACCATGGTGAACCAATAGAGCTCATCGATTTCAGTATCTTCCAAATACTCCCTCCTACGTGATAAACATGACCTGCTTTACTAGTGGGGAGTTCAAGCATAGAATGCTTGACTTGATATTATATTGAGTTTGGTAAAGATGTGTTTAAAATTATAGTTCTAAATTCTCATCATTTGACACATTCCCGAATCAATCAAATCTCAGAGTTTATATATAAGAGACAACTATAATACAACAAAAAGAAATTCAGATTTTCACGAATACAACATAAAGAGGACTCCAAATTGCCAAAATGCAATATAGAGAAAGAAAAGCATACTCGATCCGAGACGTAAATTAGGGTTCCGACGAAGCACGAAACTCGTTTATTCTCCAATTGAAGAAAGAAATCGAGAATATAGAACAATTTGGTGATTTAGGGTTTAGCAATTTTAGAATGAATTTGGATCTAAGGATCTTTATTGAACTGGAAAAAAAACCCTAATTTTCCCTTCGCGGAGTTGAGATGCTATTGGCTAATGGCTGGGAAAGAGGGAAAATGGACCTCTATTTTTAATTATAGCCTCAACCTATTACGTATTATTATTTTTATTAGTGTTATATCTTGTGTCATTTTTTCACGTCATTTAGGAAAGGTTTTTTCCTTTTTTTTTATTTTTCAAATGGTAAAGGTATATATTTAGGAAGGATTTATTTGTCAAAAAAGTCATTTAGGAAAATTCTTTCTTCTTGTGGTGTCATTTAGGAAAGTTTTTTTTTGAAGTATTTAGTAGAAATTTGATTGGACAAATAAAGCCAATAAAGTTATTTATTTCCAGTACTTAGTAGAAATTTAATTGGACTAATAAAACCAAAGGAGTAATAAAAACCAATTAGTTATAAAATGTCGAACGTGTGATATTAATGTTCAAATTATGACTTATTGGCTATTGAATTGTCCTTTATATTTATTTGAATAGGACCTTGATCCAAAGACGCAGTGCTAGATCAAAATTTAAGTTCTACGGTTTCAAATTACAAAATTCTTAGCATTCAATTTGTTATATTTTTTAAATTATGGACTCTTGTGTTTTTAAATTATGAATTCATATACTGTTGTAATTTTTATGAATTTTTACTCATAAAGTTTACGTCGCATCGAAAACATTAGGTTAAGATGAATCCAATACCGTAACTTTAGATCCGCTTCTATTGAGATAGGGCTATTGTTTAAATCGGACTTGATAAAGTCAAAATGAAAAAGACGTTCAAGTAGAATTATTAACAGGTTAGCTATGATTAACAATGAAGTTATTCGAGATAAGGTGGGTGTGGCTCCGTGGAGGATAAGATGCGGGAGACGAGACTGAGATGGTTCGGACATGACATGCTAGGGTTGGTTCTCTCGAGGAAAACCCGACTCTACAAGGGGTCACATTGACTACTGAACTGCCATTTCTAGTAAAACTTTCTATGAATGACATTAATTTTTTTTTTTTTTTAAAAAAAAAAGATGGTTCGGACATGTTAAGATAAGAAGTACAAAAACTCTTGTTAGGAGGTATGAGAGGTTAGCCTTGGTGTGTATTGGGGGAGGGTTAGAGGTAAGCCAAATAGTCTTAGGGAGAGCAGTGATTAGGCGGGAGTGGCACAGTTAGAGCTTACTGAGGACATGACCCTTGATAGGAAGATATGACGGTCGAGGATTAGGGTAGTAGGTTAGCAGGTAGCCGAACGTTCTCATCTTCTCCGTTCTATAACATTAGTGTCAATATGATATTTCTTTATTCTTAGAGTGTTATTACTACTTAGAGTGTTATTACTACTTTGGTACGAGAGATAAGGGATAATTAATTCCGGAATTAAATTTGAGACGAGTTTATCCCACGTTTGGTTAGGATAAAATTGTGGTATAACTAATCATAGTATTTCTTTATTCTTAGAGTGTTATTACTACTTACGAGAGATAAGAGATAATTAATCCCGTAATTAAATTTGAGATGAGTTTATCCCACGTTTGGTTGGATAAAATCGTGGTATAGCTAATCCAGGGATTGTAGTGTCTTTTATTCCCATGTGAGAGTGAAATTAGGGGTGTCAATGATTCGGTCCGGCCGGTTATTTTATAAATTTTGTACCATACCAATTTTTCGGTTATTCTATTATGTATAACCAAAATTAGACTTTTTGAAAGCATCTCAATTATGTTGGTAACTCTTCGGTATTCGTATGGTTCAGTTAATTTTTCGGTATTTTTTTTAAATGTCATATAGTCACTATTAGAAATGGAATGCAATAACACACGTACATTTATACGAATTAGCAAAACTCTCTAAAAAATTTTACTGTTTAAAGAGTGAAAAACTAAGAAAATATAAAAGACGACCAGAGTATAGATCCATCAACTATTGTACAACATTGTATAAAAATGATGCAAATACAAAAAAATATAAATCACACGAGTGGAAAGATGTTAACCAAGTTGTGACTCAAGAATAAAGTATGTAAGAAGATTAAATATTGAAAAAGATAAATCTAAATCATACGAAAGGAAACATATTCAACACACATTGTAGTTTACTACTCATAATCACTTGAATACCTTGTATCTTACTAGAGAATATGCTGGAAATAATTTAGTTTCAATAGGAGTAGTATAATAGGTTTAGGAATTAGGATTTCGAGTTTAATTACTTGGCTTGTAATTGTTTTCATAATTCCAACACCCAAGGAAAAAATTAATATTTTATTATTTTAAACTTAATATATAGATATATTTTTTACATGTAAATTTATTCGGAACCGTTCGGTAAATTTTCGGTTTATTTTTGTAAAATAAATAAACCTATCATAATTATCGGTCCAGTTATAGATTTATATAAAAACTCATGATTTTATTAGAAGAAATCTAAAAACCGGTTAGGTACGGTTCAATCGGTTTTTAAATATCCATTGACACCCTAGATGAAATAACTGATCCCGAAATAATTAATCATGAGATAACTTATTTCCCAACCAAACAACCCCTTAATGTTTATTTGTTATCTTTAGCTTCGGTCTCCTCATTTTATCTTGTTATGTTATTATTTGTTGTCTTTACTTCTTTTCATCCTTTCTGTAGTCGAAAGTACTCTATCTGCTATTTCGGTATTCTTTTCATCCATTCTTTAACCGAGAGTACATCAAAAATATCTTTGTGCTTCCAAGATCGGAGTAAGGTTGCATACATCTTACCCGCAAGTTTGTTATTGTTATTACTAAATAGCCTTATTCTAAGTCATTTAACCAAATAGAATAGAATTTAAAAATACACTAACAATATAAAACAATTTGACACTGATAGTTTAGTTTAATTTGTTATTACAAGTTAGTTGCTTTATTTTCAGAAAACTCGTTCTACTATCATGAGTACTTATAGTTATCTTTTTTTGTTGTCTTGATAGTGTAAAACTTCTAATATGTGAACGTAAAGAAGTTAAAACTCAATGGAATAAACAGATGAAGCAAAATCGAATCTCATACATCGTCACTTTGGTGAAGTCTCATTCTACTGAGCATGCAAAACTGAGATTTCTACTTAGTAGAAAACAAGAAAAGAAAAATATAATAGAAAACCATAAGCGACAAGAATCCAAAATTCTTGTTATGTAGTAAACTAATCATCGTCTTCCTCGTCATCATCATTTCCACCAGCAGCATTCAAAGCATTGAGTCTTTCGATCAACCTAGCTTTCCTCTCGTCATACGTTAGCTTCTTAAGGTTGTACCTGCAGAACAGCCCCAAAATGACTAAAGTGAGAAAAGAAGAAAGATTTTCATATTTAACAAAAGATTTTCAGCCAGTAGAATCTAAGCATCATGTAGAAATCGGAGACAAAAGACCCTATATGGACACACGACATAACTAATGTACCATTTTCAGCTCGTCCTCGTACCTTTCGGTTGATAAGGTTCGCAGAAATAAATGATGTTCAAAGGCTAATAATGATCGATCAATTAAACTATGTACAAAATCTCAAACCTCTTGTGCTGCTTAGGAGGTTCTTTGTCGGATTTCTTTGAGCTTGGATCTGCACGTATGGTAGCATGAACCTTCTTGTACATCTCCTCAAGATCGTCTGCCTCAAGACCCGTCTTGATGTACTCGCTAAAGTGTGACTGGTATTTCTCAGGTTCATCTTCCGTCAAGGTCTGCAAACAAAGGTCGGGCATATTAGAGACGGGGAGTAACAAGAAGCCGGAAATAACAGTAAAGATCAGCATCCCTCTACCTAATGGAGTCTACAATATTCACAAATTACAAAAGATTCAAATATAAATACTTCTATCTCACTTTCATATATGCAGAAACGTGGCCACCGTAGATATACTTGCGGTGAACATCTGCATCAAGTTGCTTGGAATCCTTGCCAAATCCAGCAAACCTCTTCTCGCTATGAGGGATATCAATCCCACCATCCAATGCACCCTGATCCAACAATCAACATTGCAGATAGACATTGTTAAAAGCCAAAAGATAGACAGTTTTTATTTTCTTTTTATATGGAATAATGCAAATAGACAGAGTTAAAGGTCACATGACCTTAAAATGCACCTTAAACCTATCCTCCAAACAGCAGAGGTAGTACTCTCATTATTAGACAATCAAACCAACATGCTAAGAAGGCCCAATAGCCCAAGCATTTTTTAAAGTCGGACAAAACGAAACATATTGCTTTATTTCCTCAGAGATGGAAATAACCATTGCTAATGTCTATATTTTGAGGTTTAGCTGATTCGAAAAACCATCCGATCAATGATTCATGAAAAGCATAAATGCTGCTGTTTCACGAACTAAAATTTTGAATTAAAGCTAAAATTAGCAGTGTGGCGTACTGATGTATAGCATTTAACTAGGTGAAAAGGAACCAAAAGCAGAAGCAGGATAATACCTTGAGAGCACCAAAAACACGATTGCCGGTAGTAGTTCTTATAAGGCCAACATCCAGGAGAGCACGGAAAGGCCTCCTGCTTTCAGCAGGTTCAACAGAATAATCCTCCCCATTGACCTGTAACGATGTGTAATTACATTAAAGTCAGAAATAAAAGCAAGTACTGTGCAGCCACAGCTACTACTTACATCGAGGTTTCCTTCATAGTCTTCGTCCATTTCAAGCTTTTTGAGAACTCGTCTTGCCAAGAGAAGTCCAGTACAGTATGCTAAATTGAGCATTAAAGGACATATTACTTATATATAAAGAACAGAATTTCAGGAGGGACAACAAACAAATTGAATAGCTTTGTTTAAGTACCAGCAGCATAGTTTGTCAGTCCGACTTTAAGTCCATAACGAGGCAACTCACGAGCATAGGCAGAGGCAAGAATCATGTCACCAGCAATGCTAGCAGACACAATTTGTGCTATTATGTCCTTGTTAGTCTAGAGAAAATGTTAAGATAAACTAGGAACATTCACCTCCCGACGTCACAGATAAATGATTAAAACATCCATAATTAATCAAGTCATGAATGTTCAACATGATATTCAATGAACCCACAGTAATAAGGAAACGTTCTGTGGACAATATGCGAAGGCAGATCATCCTATGAAAGAAATAGCAGTGTAATTAAGTAGATCCTATGCAAGTTAAAAAGGGCAGAAAACTGCATTAGAAAGGATACAAATCGGACAACAAAACGGTATTTTGGTGTGTTGTACTTATTTTTGTCCTGATTAATCAGCCGATTCCTGGCTCTATAGTCAGTCTTTCCCTCTACAGAGTAACAAAACATTGAAATTAGTGATATTTTACTTGCAAACAAGATTGAGAACAGACAAAAAATGATGACGGAAAATAGAGCTTTACCTCTCCTTCTCTTGAATTTAACCTGAAAACGCTTAAAGTAAGCCCTCGTCTTCTGGACTTTGATGAAGGCCTGTAACATAATTCAGCAACAATGTCAAAACTCAACCAGTAAATGAAGAAATTCCCAGAAGGAACTAGCAATGCTATTGGAAGGTCAAGTAAGGAACATAAGCTTAACTTTAGATCTAAAATAGAATTGTGAAGTGGTTCAATCCCCTTGGGGATATGCAGTGGAGGATGGAGTTCATAAATTACGGGTTCAGCTAAAACCAAATATTCTTAACACAACATAAATACATGGGGGAAAACCTATAATATTTTAATCGACATTTTCACTCAACCCCATAACCTAAAAGTACAATAAGTTCAATGATAAGAACCTTAAAGGTTGAACTCATCATGTTAAAACCCTAAATCGACTATAGGGATATGTTGTCATAAAAATCTAGCTCCAATCCGAAATGCATTTGCCTAATAACATTCTGATACACAGATACATTTTCAAATTCCCACAAAAAAACCATTTTTGTTAACATTTTCAAAGAGAGACCAAAAAAAGTGATAAAAAATCACAAAATCAAAACTAAGCATATCTCAATAAGATAAAATGGATAAAAATATGAACAATAATATTATGGCCATAAACAAGAGAAATAACACTAAAATCACAATTTGCTATTCCTTTAGACAGCAAATACTAGCATACACAGTACAAAAAATGCATGAAAAAATTTAACAAGTTTAGATAGTTGTAATTTTTAAAACAACAAACTTTTTGTGTGAAAAAACTAAATGAAAAAACTCAAAACAAATATATATTTTATAAATAAAAAAAAAATGAACGTCACCACTCCCATTGTAATTATCTAGTATATTCTGCTTTTTGTTCTTACAAATCTCGATTGCTTTAGATAATATTAGTATATAGTGCAATTAAAAAAAACAGAAAATGAAAAAAAGAAGCAAAATATGGTCTAATGAAAACCTAGAAGTTATTGAATTTTACCATTGTTGTTCTTCGATTAGCCTCCGCCGCCGGCGTTAGGGGTTGAGGGGGTGAGACGAAGCTGTTGTGAGCAAAAGAGTACTACTTTGAAGTTCAAATACGGAACTCAAACCCTAGTTAAATGTTTGGACCTTTAAGGCCCATATAACTTCGGCCCATTGGCCTGAAACCCAAAAGTTTTTGTATCAAATTAGCAACAACAACAATAAACTCAGTAATAGGGATGCACAAATGAAACCGACAAATCGTTCCAATCCGACAATTCAAGTCAAACCGAAAAAAAACCCGATTATAATTTGGTTTGATTTGGTTTGGTGCTGGAAAAAAAATCCCGACCGTATTTGTTGGTTTGGTATTAACTAAAAAAAGTCAAACCGAAACCAAACCAACCCTACATTATATGTACAGAAGTTTTAAATATATTTAATACATAAAAATATTTATTGTAGTGTAGTTTATAAATATTTTTTAAGATTTTTCGTAGTTTTTATCTTTTAACGTATTATTTCAAGTTTGAGCTTATAATTTTTGGATGCCCCAATATGTTTTATAGTCCATAAATGTTAGTAACTCAAATAAATCCTAAACCAACATAAAAACAATACTAATGTTAATAAAAGATATTTAATTCAATTGTATTATGAATGAAAATAGTGTTTGGAAATCTATTTTTTTGTTTTTCCATGATTTAGATAAAATGTATAACTTATTTTTCTTTTAGTGGTTAGTTATGTAAATAATAGTACTTATTAGTCGTAATTTTAAATTATATTTGTTTTCATTATAATTTATTAATAATATTTATTTTATTTGATTTTATTATTTTATGTTGCATATTTAGTACAATGCCATTACTCATCTCATATTTATGTTATTTTATTGAAAAACACCTTATATAATTCTGTCTTACTAGGATTAAAGAAATATTTGGCAATTTTTACATTTGTGCTATGAAGAGTTTATGAAAAGAAACCGAAAAAACCTGAAAACTCGAAAAATCCAAGAAAAATCGAGATTAAAAAACTCGACTTTTATTGGTTTGGTATGGTATTTAGATTTAATATCCCGATACAATTGGCTTGGTTTGGTTTAGTAATTAGAAAATTCGAACCAACCCGATCTATGTACACCCCTACCTAGTAATTTTCCACAAGTGAGGTCTGAGGAGGGTAAAATGTACGCAGCCTTATCCCTATCCCTAAAAGTGCAGAGAAGTTATTTCTGATTTTGTATTAAATTAGCATTTACTTTATTTTTTCTTGCATTTTAGAGGGCAATAATATAAAATTTTGTTTTTTATATATTATAGCGTCAATAAGTTGTGGAAATATATACTTTTCAATGAACATTTTGCAAAAGTAGGTTGTCAAAAAGTTGCTCGCCAGCTTAGTGTTAGAATTACAGAGGAAAAGATGTTCATATTTATCATGTACTATTTAAATTGTTCGATCTTGTCGTCTGTTATATTTTTGGTTTATTCATATCTTTATTATTAATGAAGTGCCAAAATGGAATAAATGATTCTACGTGTCCAAAATTTTCAAGAAAAAATGTTCAAATTTATCATTTAACTTATAACTGCAATTTAAAAATACCCTCAAGTTGGAGCTCTATAATGGGCCAATGGCAAAAAATAAATTGTTTCCTAATGATGGGGTAATATTAGACAGAAAAGGGCAGTACAGGAATATTCACGTGTTGTTTATCGACTCTGCCTTTCGGCTTGATCTTAGGCCATAACTCTCCCTTCGTGGACAAATCTTGCGGAGGAGTCCTTAGGTTTTCGGGACATTGAATCCTCACTAATATTTGCGTTGCTCAAACCGACATTCTCTCTACCGCTTCGTCCACCACCGCTCGCGTGGAGGCTTTTCTCTAAGGCAGAACGCGTTCCTAACGATGTATTTTTACATCGCACGATTTCGGCAGATCGCTTAGCTCGTTCATCTTCGATGCGGAGCATGAACATGCTATAACTCACGCTTGATCCTATCTTCAAGAGCATTTGATATGTACCCTCCGCCGGAGTTCAGAGCTCAACCTCTTGATCTGAAGATTTGACTTATTTTCTAAACTTTTTATATACACCCTCCGTTCACTTTTTACTTGTCCACTATACTAAATCAAAAGAAAGAAATTCTTTTTTTATGTTTTATCCTTATCATTAACTACTCATTCTAGTCATTTTTCAAGACTTTTGAAAATGCTATCACTAGTCTTTGGGTAACGCGTTGCGTGCCTACGCTATATTAATGAGTATAAAATTTTTATAAAATATATTTGAGAAGGACAAATGTATCTTTTATTATTTTATCTCGAAATTGTTATTCCATATCGAGTGTGGTATAAAAATAAATCACAATTTTAGTATAAATAACACTTATATCACTTGTACTGGAATAAAAATTTGGGCAACCAAACACAACTAAAGTAGTGATTTACAAGTATTGTGCACTTGAAATGGCATCAGATAAGGGAATCATTTAATAATAATCTGTATAAATTTTTCTTTCAAGTTTTCTATAAGATTTTTTCTAAAATTGTCCATGTAGTACTAAGTAAGTGAATTAGAACATTAAATTCCAGATCCAGTCTAGCATTGATCTAATTGGTCATTTTTAATGGAGAGGTACAACTACTATATTTCTTTCACTATATACAATTACTTTACCATATTTATTCAGCTCATTTTGAGTAAAGGTCATCAAACTTTTGTGCAATATCTGATTAATTTTACGAGATTTGGATGACTAAAATTTCTCAAAAAGTTTACTTCAGCCTACAATTCTTATATTAAGTAATTAATAATTATTTATAGACTACAATCCTACAATAAAAAAAAAAAATTAACTCGCGACCAACCAACTTACTTCCCTCAAACCCCTCCCCCACTATTAATTTTGTGTATATCAGTTGAAAGATAATTACAAATAGCATCTCATAGTGCAATCAATATGTATAAATAATTTATTAATATTTCATTGGAAGTATTATATGATACTTTTCTTTAGTGGTGCGGAAAGTTACGTATTATTTTATGTGAAGTAGATTGTGAAATAAAAATCATAATTGTTTTCAATACAATCAAAATCCAAAAGCGCTTGTGACTCTATGTACGTGCTACAATAACTAGGCTTTAGACATTTTTTCTTAAAAATAAATGAATGGGGGAAAGAGAAGGAAACTAAATAGATTATTTTTTTTCTTTGAATATAAGTGTCCTAAATTCCTGTTAATCTAAATAGTATGTTAGGAGTTTGAATTATATCAGAGTATTTCAATAATCTAAGATCGTAGAAGTTAGTATGGAAAATAAAGAGGCTTGCTTATTAGATTAGGCAAGATTAGTCCAATCTGAAGTGATCAATTATTCTTCTTATTCATAATAAAACATGTTGTTGCAATTTCAAATTTTAATCTTAAATTTTTTAAATTACTAGTCTTTGGACGCGGATTGCGCGTATACCTTATATTAATGAGTATAAACTTCTTATGAAATATTTTTGAGAAGGATAAATGTATTATTTGTTGTTTTATCTCGATATTTGTAATCTCGAAATTGTTATCCCATATCGATTGTGGTTTAAAAATAAATCACTATTTTAGCATAAGTAATACTGATATCAGTTGTACCGGAATAAAAAATGGGCCAACCAAACACAACTAAGTAGTGATTTGCAAATATCATGCATTTAAGCTGGCATCAGGTAAGGGAACCATCTAGTAATAATATGTACAAATTTTCCTTTAAAGTTTTTTGTGCAAACCCTATTTTCGTTTTCTTTTTGATGAAATGCCTTTGTCACATTCCCCTTTTCCCTTTTCATATTTCCTTATTTCTTGCTCATTTTTCATCTCTCTCACATTTTATTTTTGTGAAATCGGTGGCATTATAACCCCTTAGCATAGCCATAAGATAAGACTGACGTGCTTACTTCTGAAAAGATGAGGTACAATTACTATATTTCTCTTTTGTATGTGCTCGCATACAAGCAGGATCGGTAACTACCCAACCGATCATTTTGAGAAATTATATTTTGCTCAGATGTTTGAAGTCTTTAGTGGCCTCATATGTTGTATTATGACTTGTGTGTATCATCGGGTTTTGGTTTTCAGGTGATTCGGAATTTATTTGGAAGAATGATTCTCAACTAAGAAGCTTTAAGTTGAAAGAGTTGATCAAGTTTGACCTTTTTGTATTTGACCCCGGATCCGAGTTTTGATGTTCCGTTAGGTCCGGATGGTGATTTTGGACTTAGGCATATGCTCGAATTTTTGCATTTGGATGTTTCTAGAAAATTTTTGCGCTAATTGACAAAAGTTAGCAATTTGAATGTTTAGAATGTTCATAAGTTTGACCAGAAGTTGACTTTGATGATATAGATTCATATTGTGGTTCCAAGAATTAGAATAGTTTCATTATGTCATTTGGGACATGTGTGCAAAATTTGATGTCATTCTGAGTTGATTTGATATAGTGGAGCACGAGTTTTGGAAGTTGAAAGTTTAAAAGTTCCTTAAGTTCGATTTGAGGTGCGATTCGTGATTTTGATGTTATTATGCGTGATTTGAAGTATCGAGTAAGTTCGTGTTATATTATGGGACTTGTTGGTATATTTAGACGGGGGTACGGAGGGGCTCGGGTGAGTTGCGGACGTGTTTCAGATCATTTTCAATTCATGTGTGACGATTGGTCTTTGCTGGATCTGGTGTGTTCCCACATGCGGGGTTATGCGCGCAGGTGCGGTGGCCGCAGATGCAGTCACATGGGCGCAGAAGTGAAGCAGGGCTGGATGAGGGAAGTCCGCAGAAGCGGAAAGCTAGGCGCATCCGTGTGTTTGCAGAAGTAGGAATCTGATCGCAGAAGTGGATAGCAATTTGGTTGGAAGTTTGCGCAAAAGCGAGCTTTAGCCTCGCTCATGCGATTGCGTAGGAGCAGAATAGTGTCCGCAGGTGCGAGTGGTCGGTTGGTTAGTGGAGTCTGCAGAAGCAGAACTTGTGTCGCAGAAGCGGCTAATATTTTCGCAGATGCTAAGGTGCCTGGGCAGAAGCTATATTATCGAGGGCTTAGTTTTATTCACATTCTGAGTTGGGGAGCTCGGATTTGAGCGATTTTGGAGGCGATTTTCATCACATGAATTGGGGTAAGTGCTTCCTGCTCGGGTTTGGTTATATTTTATGAGTCCATCTTCGATTTTGGCATTTGGATTATGAATTTTAAAGAGAAATTCGGTATTTTTGTCTAAACTTTCCTAAAGTAAAATTTTGAGGTTTGGACATCGATTCGGAGTCAGATTTGAGGGAAATTACAATGGTTGGACTCGTAATTAAATGGGTTGTTGGATTTATTGAGTTTTTTCGGGTTTCGAGGTGTGGGTCCGGATTTGACTTTTTTGTTGACTATGAGTAAATGTGTAAAGATTCGACCTTTATCATTTGACATTGTTTCTTTAGGCCTTATTTGATGTATTTGAGTTACTTTTGGTTAGTTTCGAGCCGTTCGGAGGTTGATACGCACGTGATGGCATTTCTAGAGTATTGTTTGCTTGCTCGGTATTGGATTTGGCTTGTTCGAGATAAGTAACATATCTAAACATGAATTTGAGGATATTTAACCCCGAAAACTATGTTATAAGAGACGTATAGAGGTGACACACATGCTAAGTGACGAGCGTGTGGGCATGCACCAGAGAAATAATGATTCTAGTTGACCAGTAGACTGTGACCGGACTTGATTTGCTGTTATATCTTGTTACATCCATGTTCTCCCTACTTGTTTGATTATATGAGCTGCGAATCATGTTAGAAATTATGTTTAGACAATGTGCTTATTCGGTTGAGATCTAATGAAGCTATTTTTGTTGTTTTGAGATATTTGCTACAACTGCAATTATATACTTAGTCATGATCCTTCATTTGCATATTATATCTAGTGTCTGTTTATCACTCATTGTTACATCACCATGTTATCATTGTTTGGGTTGAGTGGTAGGAGATTGTGAGCCTCTAAGACTTGAGAGAGTGATGAATGAAGTAGGGCTGAGAGCCGTGTTGCGAGTGATACTTATGGAACCGGGATACACGCAGTAGCAGTGATATTTATGGGATAGGGCTACACGCCGCAGCTGTGATATTTATGGGATCAGGGCTGCATGTCGCAACAGTTATTTATGAGATGGGGCTGCACGCTGCAACAATTATTATAGGATCGGGCTGCACGCCGCAGCAGGCCATTTTGGCTTTGTATTAGCGCTTGGGTAGGATCCGCCCCTCCGGAGTCTGACATACTAGCAGTGAGCGCATGTACCATACAGTGATAAATGATTGAGTGTGCTGAGTGATTGAGTGTGATGAGTGGGAGTGTGAGACAGTGAGATTGAGTACTCTGAGAGTGTGAATACATGGGTTTATCATTCTAATGCATTACATTCGACATGCATATTTGACATGTAGGCATAGAGATGTGACATTCCTTATGCTAGTTGTACTTGGCATATTTACCAGCGGTGAGCTTAAATTGTTGAACTCGAAAGCATGCCTAAATTCTTCTGTTGTGTACGAGTTGGATATGGAAATTTTATCTGAATTATTACTGCCATTATCTTGTTACATATGTGTTGTCATTGTTTGATTCAGACGGTATCTTTCTGAGCTCGTCACTACTTTCAGCCTAAGGTTAAGTTTGTTACTTATTGAGTACATATGGTTGGTTGTACTCGTACTACACTTCTGCACCTTGTGTGCAGATTTTGGAGCTGATGTTGCTGTGTATGGTGGGAGCTAACTTTGAAGATGGACTTGCGTTTCGGTTATAGCTGCCTCTTATTCTTGGTAGCTTTAAATTTATAAATCTATTTATGTATATTTCAAACATATGATGTATTTATTTCATACTAGCTTTGAAGACTCTAAATCTTAGAAGTTCATGTTTTGTACTACCAGTCCTTGGGGAGTTGTATAGAAGTTCAGTTATTTCATCATTAGTTTCTCAGTAATTCTCATTTGAATTACTTTATTGTTAATTAGCTTACCTAACAGGTCGGGTTAGGAGTCATCACTACTAGTTGAATTTTGGATCGTGATAAGTAGGTACCAGTGTTCTAGGTTCATAGGTTCACGAGTCTTGAGTAAGTGTCTAGTAGAATCTTACGGATCGTTATGATGACGTCCATACTTATCTTCAAGAGGCTACAGGGCATCTAGGATAAACATCACATCTTTCTTTCCTTATCGTGCGACATGATTCAACTTGAAGCGTATCTCTTTGAATTCCTTCCACTCACTCGTATGTTATGTGAGCGCTTGGTATCGGTCGTGCACCGACGACTTGCGATTCCATAGGTGAGGTGCGAGATGTATTTTTTGAGCTCCGGTGATGGGCCAGTCAGGAGGAGTTAAGGCCAGGTTTAGACCGTAGCTTAGGCTCGATAGTTTCAGTTGTGTGAGCATGTGATTTCAGACTTATATGTCCAGTAGTGTACCGATGAGTGGAATTTACGGCTCGGTGAGTGGTTGGATAGTTATATGAAGAGTATGATGTGACTGCGGAATGTGTTCAGATGGCTTGAATGTGACAAGAAGAGTTTGCTTGAGATGTGAAAAGGACCATTGGGTGCTTTATTTCCGTCTTAATGTGTTGTATTGTCTCGAGTGTTGAGGGATCTTTTATGTTGTCCATTTATGGGATGAAGTAGATTCCTATGTTTTGTTGATAAGTTCAGACTCGGGAAGATTTAATGATTGCATGATGGTTGTGACCATGGTAGGGCATAGTGAAATGCCAAGTTGAGGCGAAGCAGGTGGGTTATCTCCTGCGGGGTGGTCTATGGATGTATGAGCCTTATGATGGTGTGAGGGGAGTTTCTTTCTACCAGTGAGTTATATGTGTTGCGATTTGGGTTTGGATTGGTTAAGAAAGTTGACCTGACTGTCACGAGGATGAATGCAAGCTTACCAGATGATTTGAGGTACTTTATGGTTTTTGTTGCACGAGTTTATGAAGGATTTAATTGAATTTCAGTATGGGATTATGGTAGTAATATAGTACGGGTATTGTGAGTTATCAAAATGTTTTGTTCTATGGTTTTGAGCCAAGTGGGGGTATTTTCCATCAGCGATTTGATTGCATGGCTATGTGTTGTGCTTGTTTTGGTTTGGGGCATACTTACGAATCAATTATAACTTGCAGATGTTGAGATCGAGGATGACTTGAGTAAGGAATTTGTTTAGATACAGGTTATATTACACTTTATGGGTATATGAAAATCATGGAATGATTTGAGTTGTTATTCGTGATGAATGTACTGCGCATGGAGTAGGAATTCACTCGGTTGCTTAGAGGCGTGGATTACTTCTTTGGGTGTTATTGTACTAATGGGGTACAAGTCATTCGACTTGTTTGGGTGATGCACTTGAGATTAGAATAGGGTGGATGACTCTCAAGAAGGTTCTGACGGATTCAAGATTTATATGTGGCAATTGAGAATTTTTCGGATTTGTATATGGCTAAGATCTGAGATTTGCATTGGATGGTGCCTGGACTTGCGGCACTTCTGTATCACTGTGGATTCTATATTTTAGTATCAAAAAAAGTAAAAGGAACAACTTTAAATTCACAGAAGGTCTCTTCAGAGTGAGTGTCTCGGTTGTGGTACTTTTGGGGTTCTTAAGAGGGAATACAACTGCTTATAGGCCTTAGGGCAATATGGTTTTATGCTAGGATCTCTTGTGGTGAGCTTTGGGTAAGGAGCGTGGTGTTTTGGAACGGAGAAGTGTCAACTTGAGGGTAATTCGGAAGGGACTCGGAGAAATAGGATAGCTTGGTAGTAGGTTGGATTAGAACGGTGATGGATATGATAGGTTCTTTGGGTACCTATGATGTGGTGAGTCTCTACAGGTATTTTATGGCAAAATTCTTGGGTTTGACAATCTGCATGGCCTGGTTGAGTTAGAAGGATTCAGTTATAATGGCTTGGTTCTGTGCAAACGCTTTTCGAAGTATTCTTGATAATTTCTACCACATTTTGAGATAGATATTATCTACAGGTATGGAGAGTTTGTTGTGCGTTGTGATTTTCTCTTGAATAGGATTAGATGGAAGGTTTCTAGCTAATAGAGCATGTAATCTGCTTGTGACTCAAGGTCGATAAGGTGGTTCTCGTATTTTCATATGATGGCATGATAGACGCGGTGCGTCGTGTGAGATTGAAATTTGTATGTGCAAGGTCATGGTTAAGCTTTGCAGTGAAGGTCATGAATTCTTAGACAACATGGGCGTTTCCAGACAATTAGATGAATGCTATTACTACTTGGTATTGCCTGAGAAGAGTGCGCATTAAAAAAGGCGCACTGTGTTTTGACTTACAAATGCTTCATTGGTATTGCGGTACTCGCCTGGTTGATTGACTTTGATGTTCAGATTTTACTATGTGGCACGAAAGAATTATAGAAGTATTTCTCGTGGGATAATTGTGTATGAGAGATGTGTTAGTCATTCGGGTGGTGGATTTGGGATTGACTATGGTGGTTCATGTGTTCTATGGATTTGGAGACTAGGGGTTAAAAAAAATTATTTCGGGGTTGTGGACTGTGAAGATATGGCCAAAGTTAGCCAAATGGTGGTACGTGTTATAGTTAAATCAATATGGACTTTTGGAGGATGATTTATCTATTTGTGGATGACTGGAGTTGATGTGGGGGCCCATTAGTAGGCCCAATGAGGATGTGTATTCTACACCGTGTTGGATCTGTTGACTTAGCACGATTACTGTTGAGGGGTGAGTCATACGATTATAGTTGAGCTTGTTCATGTTCTGAGATGTTCTATGCGTTACTCTTCTATGCTATAATGGGTTGTGATATGATGGATATTTGCACACTAGATGCGTTTCTTTTTTGGGCCTTGCGGCGAAATTCGAATGAGATGGTTATTAGGATGTTGAATGGTTGATTGCGCCTTGGTTATGATCTTTTCAGATTGTGGTATATGGTGATATTCATTTCTTTATAGTTATGGTCATGCACTTTGTGTATTTGATGTTGATTTGTGTATAGTTGTTGATTTTGACCATTGTGGCTTAAGGTATTTCCTACGGACCGGTGTTGGGATAGGTCACGTATTGCAGGCTGAGTGATGATGGGTTATAATATTTTGGATAGGTTCATGTGTCTTGGTTCTACTATGTGTGATGGATTTATAGCATCGCGTTTGTGGAGGTACTTGTTGAGCTTGCGTGATAATTCTCTCATTTGAGTCATTTTCCATGTTTGAGTACATTTAAATTGATGCTTGTTAGTATACGAATTGCACGGTTTGTGGCTTAGGGTTGTATTGGTATGTCATGTCAATAGAATAGAAGTGTGTGATGATATGAGGTCATTGGACCTAGAATGGGTGCTATCAGGATTGAGTAAGTTATGTTTGGAGAGGTGATGATGTCACTAATCAGCTTATAATGTGGGCTATAGTTCTTGTTTGGCGAGAGAGCTCTACGGCTTGTTGATTTGATGGGTGGTTATGAGTCTCTGTGTGTTTCTTTCATCATTGGTAGTGTACGAAGGTCTAGAACATAGATTTTAATTGATATGAGGTTTGTTTTTGAGCAACTACTATGATCGGAAATTATTGCTACGAGCATGTGAGTTATGTGGTATATCATGCGATTACATCTTGGTTTATGGTTATGGTTTGATACAACTTGGACAAACTTATACAGTGTATAGATGCGAGATCTGGGTCTTGTAAGGAATTATGGATGTTGGAAATTGGGTTCCAAAGTTTATGGGTTTAGGTTGAAGAAAGAGTCTTTGGTTAGTTTGAGTTGAAGAATTTATACGGATTGGGGTGACGTGGGATCACCCTCGGGTATGTTCATGGTAAAGTTACACATTGAATTAATGGCTTTGGAACGATTTTTGGCACGTTCGAGGGAGAACGTATGTTTAAGTGGGGAAGAAGGTAATGATCCAACCGGTCATTTTGAGCAATTTTGTATTCTGCTCAGCTGTTTGAAGTCTTGAGTAGCTTCATATGATGTATTATGACTTATGTGTATCATCGATTTCTGGTTTTCAGGTGATTCGGGATTTATTTGGAAGAATGATTCTCAACTAGGAAGCTTTAAGTTGGAAGAGTTGACCAAGTTTGACCTTTTTGTATTTGACCCGGATTAGAGTTTTGATGGATATTTCTAGAATGTTTTTTGCGCTAATTGGCAAAAGTTGACAATTTGAAGGTTTGAAATATTCATAAGTTTGATCAGGAGCTGACTTTGATGATATCGAATTCAGCTTATGGTTCCGGAAATCGGAATAGCTTTGTTATATTATGTTGGACTTGTGTGCAAAATTTGAGGTCATTCCGAGCTGATTTGATATGGTTCGGCGCAAGTTTTGGAAGTTCAAAGTTCAAAAGTTCCTTAAGTTCGATTTGAGGTGCGATTCATGGTTTTGATGTTGTTATGTATGATTTGAGGCCTCGAGTAAGTCCGTATTATGTTATGGGACTTGCTGGTATGTTCGGACGGGGTCCCGAGGGGTTCGGGTGAGTTGCAGACTGTTTCAGATCATTTTTAATTCATGTGTGATGGCTGGTCTTTGCTGGATCTGATGTGGTCGCACCTGTGGGATTATGTGCGATGGTCGCATATGCGATCACACGGGCGCATAAGCGAAGCAAATATGGATGAGGGAAGACCGCAGAAGCGGGAATCTGATCGCAGAAGCGGATGGCACCTTGGTTGGGAGTTTGCGCAGAAGCAAGCTTTGGCCTCGCACCTGCAATTGCGCAGAAGCGGAACAGTGTCCGCAGGTGCGAGTGGTCGGCTGGTTAGTGGAGTTCGCAAATATACAACAACAATATTTTTTCTAGTGTTGAGACAACTCTTGTTTTGGTTTTTAACTCTTCTTATCTTTTGCGACACTTGTAGACTCAAGAATACAATGTTTGTACTAAGAAATAGAAAGGTGTAGAAACATATGTGAAGTTGCGTAATCTTCTTTGTCCTTCTACTTCTTCTTTTATATTGTTCGATGAGTCTTCTGATTTCTCTTTTCTGGGATCGCACATCAGCAATGATTGGAGGTCTTTCTTTGTGAAGCATAGATTTCTAAGAGTGAGACCCAAGGGTAGCCTCATGAATCTAGCTTGAGAGATGTGCCCAGATTCATTCTTAGTTTGAAGATTTGGTTCCTCCAATTATCCTTGATTAGAGCTTCCGCATATTGCCCTTTGATTTGCTCTTTATCCTTGATTGACTCTCTTTCCTTTCTTACACGCTTGAGAATCTTCAACAAGTCTATTGATTGACTTTTCTTCCTTGTTCTTTGATTGATTGATTCTCTTTCCATTTGATATAGAGTTCGAAGAACATAACCTTGGCTTCCTCTGGTTTCCTCGTAGGATTTTCTTTCCTGTCATTCATCAGCGTTGTTGCGAATCTGCACACAAAGTGAGATGACATTGGTCAAGGCTCTTTTGATTATTGATCATTGTTAAAATTCTAAAACTAACAATCTCCTCCTTTTTGATGATGACAATAATCCAAAAGGAGTTCGATTAATTTGGGGGATACTTCCCTTTACGAGTGTACTTATGCTCCCCCTAGCTTTGTGCTCCTTGTTTGTTTGCATGTTCCCATGTCTTTGTACTCTTTTTATTCTCCCCCTTTGACATCAATCAAAAAGAGGAACAAGAGAATAATAGCTAATAATAATACTAGTTAAGCAAACAAAAATATATACATCTAGCAATTATACCAAACATAGTCGACTACATGCCCATCCAGACACAGCCAAAAGAAAAGTTTTAACAACCAACACTAAAAATTAAGGAAAAGTATTATTTAAACAGCCCAGACAATTAATTCCTTCCAGGGAAATACTTCAAGGTGTTGATCACTTTGGTGCAGAAACTATCATAAGAGGCATCAATCTCCTTGGTGACTTTGGTCAGCTTCTCAGTGACATCTTGCATAGCCCTGATCCCTTGCCTCTTTGTGGCTTGGAGAGTGATCCTTAACCTGCTCACATCTTTTCCACTTTTCTTAGTTATTTCCCCGATCTTGTCCACCTGTTCCTGCATATAAGTTAGCAATTCCTTGATACCTGCAATATTTTGCTGCATTAGTAGCGTTTGATTTGAGGAAGAGGATTTTCTAGCTTCAGATTTAATCCCTCCAATGCTTTGTTGAAGAGTGGATTCTGGTGCTTTGTCTTTTTTGAACTAGGTTTCTTCAACCAAGGTGTACCCCATCATAGTAAAGGCAGTCTTGTCATATGTGCTGGAGATGATTTTAAGGACATAGGGAGACAAATCTACTTTCATATTTGCAAAATGTGAAAGATTAGTATACCATAAGGCAAACTATTAGCAGAAGATGAGACATATCTGATGCTTTCAAGCATGTACTAATGCACCCAAGCAAACCAATTAATAGCCTTCTCGTTTACAAGACAGTACAAGACAAACACATCTCTGAGAGACAGGGTGCTAAGTGAACCAATACGGGGTAGCAAGGTGGTAGCAATAATGTGGGCTAGTACACGATGCTCAAATTTCAAATTTTTGGGCCAATGTCAGGGGTTTTTTCAGACAACACACTTTTTGCTTCCTCAAACGACACTTTAAAATTATCAGGCCAAGGATGTTGCACCAAAGAAACTATACCTTACAAACTTTGTTGCAAAGATTTTTTCAAACTGATAAGAGACAAGAATAATGCGAGTTCCCAAAACCATGGATTCTAGATCATATTTATCATTCACAAACAAATTTGCATAAAATATGCACACAAGCTCTTCATAGACAGTGTCACCAACAATAGCAAATATGGAGACAAGTTTTTTAGTTTCAAACACAGATATAACATCACTGTGAGAGTTTTTCATAGATTTTAAACTTACAGTGCGACCATAAGCAATCGACTTCCCTTTGAAAGCGACAAATTTTGCCTTCTCCTCGAGACCATAGAAATTCATCTTGTCTTCAGGCCCAAACTCTATGCTTTCTATTTTCCCTCTCTTTTGAGATGATTGTTTGGGGAGTAGACGTTTTCCAGCCCTTTTTTGAGCGATGAGAATTTCTTCTTGAGAATCACTAGATTCATTCTCGAACTGTTGATGATCTGTACTTTCTGACGACTCTACATCCATATAATCATTTGTTTGATGGTTTTTCTTGAAGCGATGGCTTCTTCTAGGCATGGAAGAGGATGAAGAGGGTTTGGTTTTGGCCCTGAGTAAGAGAGAGCATAGAGAGAGAATGGCTTTCTTTGAGATATTGAGAGATATGAACCGAAGATGAGAGGTTAAAAGGGGTGAATTGACGCCTCGATTCTGGAGAGACGTGTGAAAGGCAACTAAAAGTTGCCTTCTGCAAGCCCGCCATCAGTTAGGTAACAAATGCATGTATAGGGTAATCATATACTTAGAGATATTTAGGGTGAAAATCACGAAGATCAATTATGGAAAATTTTCTAAAATAGACAAATTTAGAGAAATTAAACGGGAATCAAACAAATACCAATTTTGTCACGAAGGAAACAAAATCTCTCTTCAAGCAATGATTTTGTAAAAATAACCTTGAGCAACCAGTCTAGCTTTATTTCGTACCACTTGTCCAGACTTGTTCAGCTTATTTCTGTATACCCATTTGTTCCAACAATGGATGCATTTGGAAGTTTAGAAATGAGTACCCACACTTTATTATTCTCAAATTAATCAAGCTCTTCCTTCATTGCAGTTATCCAAATTTCGTCCCCAAGGGCCTATCTACCTTCATGCCTTCTTGAGGATTTCCAATGATGTACTTATGTGGGTATCCATGCTCACTTTTCCATTAATTTGGAACCACTGATATTGGCTCCTATTCAATGGGACTTGATTGTTCAACTGTAGGAAGCTCCTGGTTATCTACGCGACTGTCAGTCGACTGATCCTGCTGATCAGTCACCTCATCACGAGTATTTTTACCTGCATTGGCAGACCTTGGAACTATGGAAATTTTCTCTTCTTCAGGAAGTTTTTCATTCCTTGAGCGAGGGTTAGTATCCACAAATACAACATGTATAGATTCCTCAATAGATAGAGTACGTTTATTAAAAACTCTATATGCTCTACTTGAAGGAGAGTATCCAAGAAAAATACCTTCATCGCTTTTTGGATCAAACTTACCAAGGTTGTCTTTTCCATTGTTGTGGATAAAGTATTTGCAACCAAAAGGATGGAAATAACTGATGTTGGATCTTTTACCTTTCCATAGTTCATATGGAGTTTTTGAGAATAGGTCGAATTAAGCATCTGTTAATGATGTGACATGCTGTGCTTACGGCTTCTGCCCAGAAGTGGTGTGGGAGGAAGTTTTTTCACAATCATAGTTCTTGCCATATCTTGCAAGGTTCTATTTTTGCGTTCTACCACTCCATTTTGTTGAGGTGACCTGGGAGATGAAAAATTGAGGGAGATCCACTGATCATTGTAGAAGTTTTCAAATGCTTTGCTTTCAAATTCTCCTCCATAGTCACTTCTTATGGCTGATATGTAGTAACCTTTTTCCGTTGTACCTTGTTGCAAAAGACTTCAAAATTTCTTAATGCTTCATTCTTATGACTCAGAAAAATAACCCAAGTAAATCGAGAAAAATCATCTACTATAACAAACATATTTTCTACACCCATACTAGTAGTTCTAGTTGGACCAAAAAGGTCTATATGTAGAAGTTGAAGAGTTTTTGTAGTAGAAACTATATTTTTAGCTTTAAAAGAGGACATGATTTGTTTTCCTAAGTGACATGCATCACAGACTTGATCTGTTGAAAAATCTAGTTTTGGAAGACCAATGACAAGATCATGTTTGGAAAGTTTATGAATAGTGTGCATGCTAGCATGGCCAAGTTTTTTATGCCAAACCTAGGGATCATCAATCATAGTAGCTAGGCAAATCTGATTTCCAAGACTGTCTATACTACTAAGAGTGTAGACATTCCTATCTTTATTTCCAGAAAGAATAATTTTACATGATTTGTCTTCAATAAACCAACCATGCTTTTTAAAACAAACCTCATAGTCATTGTCACAAAATTGACTGATACTGAGTAGGTTGTAGCCAAGTTCATCTATTAGGTATACTTCATCTACATCACACGATGAGCTGAGATGGACTCGGCCAACTCCAATTACATTTTCTTTGATTTGTCTCCAAAAGTGAATGATCCACCATCTAGTTTAGTGATAGTTTTGAACAGTTATTTGTTACCTGTCATATGTCTGGAAACGCGCTATCAAGATACCATTTCCCTTTTCAATTTTTCTTGCGGTGTTCTTGCAAAAAAAATTAATTATTTTTAGGTACCCAAGCCTGCTTGTGTCCTGAATGGTTAGTACTCCAAATATTAGCTTGACTAGAGGCCTCGGGTTCCTAGACCCATCTTTTGTTGTTCCTAAACCTGCAATGGTTAGATGTATGGTCAGGTTTTCCACAATAAAAGCAAGAGGGGTTAATTGGAATTTTCAGAGATTTTTTCTCCTCTATTTCTAAACCTGCAATGGTTAGAGGTGTGACTATTTTTGCCACAATGAGTGCATGTAGAGCGATTTCTTGTTCTAGATGTGAAATTACGAGGAGCTGACTGATTTGATTTGACGGAACTATGACTGGTGGATTTTCGCAATCCATTAAGTTGAAGTTGAAGTTCATTAACTTCATCTTGAATCATGTCTCTTTCAATTTCACAAACTTCTAATTTCAGTGCCCAATCTTTCTTTTCTCTTTGGATCTTTCGAAGCTTATTTAGAACTTTCTAAATGTGTGCAAGAGCAATATCAATAAATTTTTGAAGTTCATTACAGTTAAGACATGTAGGAAGACGTGCCTCACCTGTTCCTTCGTCTGCCATGAGACCAAGCTGTCCTAAATCTTCATTACTATCTTCTTTGATGGCTATGAAGCACATGTTGGAAATTTTCTCATGATCAGATTCTTCTTCATCACTCCATGCTCTAAAGAATTTTTTCTTTTGGAAATTTCTACTTAGGTTCTTTTTCAGCTCATGGCATTCAGCTTGAATGTGTCCATGTTTTTCACATTCGTAGCATCTTCCATCATTTTTGTCATTTTCATTATTCATCTTCCCTTTTCTGAAATTTGATTAACCTATTTTGTTTTTTCTGTTTTCCTCATCATGCTTGTTACAACTTTAGAGAGCATGTCTATATTTTCATCTTGTCTCCTCCTCCTCATTTTCTAATTCAGCGGCGGTTGCTTTGTATGCAACAATCTTTTTTTTTTCTTGCTGGACTTCTCTATCTAGATGTGTGTTCTCAAATGCAATTGATCGCCTTTGAGTTCATCATAGGACATCTTGTCAAGATCCTCACATTCCAGAGCAATAACTTTTGTTGCCAAATAATGGGGAGACTTCTTAGAATTTTCCTGACTTGTTCTACACTTCTGATTGGTCTACCCAAAGATTTTAAGTCTCCATGGATTTTGCTGAACCTGGAGAATATTTCTTCCACTGATTCTCCATCTAATTCATAATCTTGAACTAGGATATTAATTCTTGTTTCTTTCACTTTGTTTGTTCCTTCATATGTGACTTCTAACTTGTCCCACATTTCCTTTGCAATTTTACAACTAGATAGCTTTTCATACTCTTCTCCGCTTATGGCATTGTACATCAGATTTTTTGTCTTGGCGTTCACTTGGATAACAGCTGCTTGTTCTTCAGTGTATTCATCTAAATCAAGAGGATCAGAAAATATTATGATTTCACCATCTTTATCCTTCTTTGGAGGGATTGGAAGATTTTCCTTTTTGATCACACGCCATATCTTAATATCATATGACATAGTGTAGGTTTCCATACGCACTTTCCAGTGTGAAAAAGTGCTGGCCATTGAAGTAAGTAGGTAGTACCTGAGAAGTTCCTTCTTGAAATAGTGCTCCAACGACTGTGTTTGATGCCATGATTTTTTTCTCACTTGCTGTTAAGCAATATTTGTGAATCCTCTATCTGATACTAATTGAAAGTACAAGATGGGGGAATGAATTATAGCTGATTTTAAAACTTAGTTGACTAAGAGAGAAATTAGTTGACTAAACTTCACGGTGGATCAATCTCAGCAGAATTAAATTTTGCAAACAGAAAAGTAATGAGGCACAACAGTTTTTATACTGATTTAGTACCGGTGTGGTACCTACGTCCAGTTTCTTTGGGTCACAAGGGTTCTCTTAAATTTTTAGTAAGTCTTTACAATAGTGATGATTTTAGTACATCACCACCAATGATATACAACAACAATATTTTTTCTAGTGTTGACACAACTCTTGTTTTATTTTTTAACTCTTCCTATCTTTTGCGACACTTGTAGACTCAAGAATACTATGTTTGTACTAAGAACTACAAAGGTGTAGAAATAGATGTGAAGTTGCATAATCTTCTTTGTCCTTCTATTTCTTCTTTTATATTGCTCGATGAGTCTTCTGATTTTACAGCAGCAATGATTGGAAGTCTTTCTTTGTCAGGCATAGATTTCTAAGAGTGAGACCCAAGGATAGCCTCATGAATCTAGCTTGAGAGGTGTGGCCAGATTCATCCTTAGTTTGAAGATTTGGTTCCACCAATTATCCTTGATTAGAGGTTCCGCAGATTGCCCTTGATTTGCTCTCTATCCTTGATTGACTCTCTTTCCTTTCTTGTACGTTTGAGAATCTTTAGCAAGTCTGATTAATTGATTTTCCTTCCTTATTCTTTAATTGATTGATTTTCTTTCCATTTGATGCAGAGTTCGAAGAACATTGCCGTTGGCTTCCTCTGATTTCCTCGTAGGATTTTTTTTCCTTTCATTCATCGGCGTTGTTGCGAATCTGCACACAAAGTGAGATGACATTAGTCAAGGCTCTTTTGATTATTGATCATTATTAAAATTCTAAAACCTAATATTGAGTACATGGGTTTCATTAAATTTGACATGCATGTTTGACATGTAGGCATAAAGATGTGACATTCCTCATGCTAGCTGTACTTGGAATATTTATCAGCGATGAGCTTAAATTGTTGAACTCTAAAGCATGCCTAAATTCATGTATTGTATACGAGTTGAATATGGAAATATTCTCTGAATTATTACTATCTTTATCTTGTTATATATGTGTTGTCATCATTTGATTCGGACGGTATCTTTCTGAGCTCATCACCGCTTTCAACCTAAGGTTAGATTTCTTATTTATTGAGTACATGTGGTCTGTTGTACTCATACTATATTTCTGCACCTAGCGTGCAGATTTTGGAGTTGATGCTGCTGTGTATGGCGGGAGCTTATATTGAAGATGTACTTGCATTCTTGTTATAGCTGCCTCTTGTTCTTGGTAGCTTTAGATTTATAAATCTGTTTATGTATATTTTGAACAAATGATGTATTTTTTTCATACTAGCTTTGTAAACTCTAAATTTTAAAAGTTCATGATTTGTATTACTTGTCCTTCGGAAGCTGTACAGAAGTTTAGTTATTTCATCATTATTTTCTCAGTAATTCTCATTTGAGAAAATGACATTTTCTTCCCAGCAATATCTGATTAATTTTACGAGATTTGGATGAACAAATTTTTTCCAAAAAGTTTACTTCAACCTGCAATCGTTATATTAAGTAATTAATAATTGTCTAGAGACTACAACCCTACAATAGAAAGAACATTAACTCGTGGCCAAACAACTTACTTCCCTCAAGCCCCTCCCCCCATCATTAATTTTGTGTATATCACTTGAAAGGAAATTATAAATAACATCTCATAATTCAATCAATATGTATAAAATAAATTCTTAATGTTTCACTAGAGGTATCGGGTATTACATGATACTTTTATTTATTGGTGCAGAAAGTTACGTATTATTTTATGTGAAATAGATTGTGAAATAAGAATCATAACTATTTCAAATACAATCAAAATCCAAAAAAGCCTATAACTCTATGTACGTGCTACGATAACTAGGCTTTAGAACTTTTTCTTAAAAATGAATGAACGAGGGAAAGAGAAGGAAGCTAAATAGATTATGTGGTTGCTCTTCTGGTTGTGCTCAACTGCTATGAATCAAGCAAAAACTTGAGGATTTTCGTGTATTTACAGACTGTGTGCTCAACTGCTATGAATGAACGAGGCACTGAGTAGGGAGCATTTTGAAAGAAATTGTCTGGAGTTGGGGTTGATCAAGCTCAACTAAGGACCTGGTCCCTTAATGATTGGTTATGTTAAGAAGGAAAGGTACAATGCTAAAAAGTATTTTTCGGCGGCATCTAACTCAATTTTATACTGTTACAGGTATATACACATGACAGTTTCAGGACAATACAAGTAAGAGTGACATTGTACTTCTAGGAATTTTTGCTCATATTTTCAAAAATCGTTAAGGAACCTGGTTCCTATGACTCAGGTTAGTAGTCTCTTCAATGCTTATATTTTTTTTAAACTGCTTGAGCGCCATGTCGTTAAGATATTCTCGCATCTGTTCTAACCTTTAAAGTCCAAAATATTACGCCTCTTCTGAAGTGACTCGTTGCCCTAAAAAATTATTTTCTTCTCTCGCACCCATTCAAAAATGATTATTTTCTTCTAAACCAAAATGAACCATGTCTCAACAAGAATCCCTCTTTCCAAATATGCCATAAATGAGCCCAACTCTGTCACCTTCAAAAATTCCAACTTCATCTAAATCAAATCCTCAAGAAGTCTTCGATAGATTTTGATGGGACTTTAAATGAAAGGGAACAAGGTAGATCTAGCATTTTAGAGAGAGGCTGAAATTTTTGCTGGGTTGTAGAAGCCTTGAAAGATGGAGGAAGTGGTGAAAGAACTCAGGGGGAATTGGTGAATATGCTGAAAAAGGGAAATTGAATGAAGGACCTGGTCCTTCTAGTCCTTCTCAGGATATTGATTCTGATGGTGGTAATTTTTAGCTCTGTATTTAAACGAACTTCTGATCCAGTAAAAAAGGTTGGTGAAAAGTAAGCTGATTAATGATTAAGTGGTGTCACCTACTGATGTGGTAAATGTGGAGGATGAGGAGAATGAAGTAGAAAAATTTCCACTTGTGTGGAAGAATTCAAAGAAGAGCCAAATGGAGTAAAGAAAGTCAGTTGAGAAAAATGTAACAGACGATAAGGGTAAACAGACTGAGAAGGAGAAGAAGGAGACCCGACCGTCAGGAAAAGAAAGGGTAGTGTGAGTGAGGAACCTTGTTCCTTAAAGAAGCAAAAGATTGAGTTATTGGAGTTGGAGAGGAATAAGACTCTGAAGTCTCAAAAGTGTTGTTGGCAAATTTTCTTGACTCTGCTATTGCTGAAAATGGAGGAACTTCTTGACACTATTGAGTTCCAAAAATGGAATCACCTTTTTGTTCCTCCAAGTTCCAAAGTTTTTGAAGAAGAAGTTAAAACTTCTATGCAAAATTGTTTGTTACGGATGATGATACTCTGTTATTGTATGTGAATGGGACTGAGTTTGTTCTTGATGAGGAGAAGCTTAGGGAAATTCTTGATGTTTCAACTGATGGTTCAGCTCGCTCGGAGATGTAGAGAACCAGGTCCCCGTGGTCCCTTGGCAGAAGAGAATGCTCAGTTGAAGGCTGAGAATGAAAAATTGAGAAAATAGGTGGAGGAACTAAGAGAGCATATGATCATTGATCAGAGGACTGCGAATGAACGAATGGACAAGCTCATCAAGGCCTTAACCCCTTAATTTTCTACCTACCCAGTGCTTCATGTCTTTTACCCCTTCCAAAGTCCCTTAGATTCCTATCTTATTTTGATCCCTATGTTTGATGATATTGGTGCTTTCACTATTTACATTATCATATTCGGTATTGATTGAAATTATTGTGCTTTTGTTATAATTACTCTACTATGGGCAATCACTCTATTTTATGCAGTGATATTCACTTGTTGTTCTTGTTACTCTTTATATTGTGTTGCCCAAGTGACATAAGTTAATGTTGTTGAACTTTTTTTTGCTTGTGCTTCTTCTGTTATTCTTTTCAGTGATGCCAAAAGAGGGAAGTTACATGGGTGTAGACAGGGGGAGGAACATCATTGAATTGATATGCTGTGTTGTGCATGAATGATAGGTCTGCTTCATAGGGGGAACATTGTTATTAACATATTGATTATAGGTCTGATCCGTAGGGGAAACATGTGAAAATCTAGTTCTCAGGGGGAATATCAAATTTGGGTTTCTCATCATCAAAAAGGGAAAAAGTGATAAGTTATGCTATTTTGTATTTTGATGATTTGCCAAACAGTCTCGTGGAACCAGTTGTGATCAATTCCTTTGGTCCGATTCTCATGAGGAATATAATTTCTGGGTTTGTCATCATCAAAAAGGCAAAAATTAATAAGTTATGCTAGTTTTTGTTTTGATAATTTAACAAACTTCATGAGAGAACAAGATAAGGAACATGATACAATTAGTTCCTTTGTGTTCAGAGTAACTAGTCAGATATCTGATTTCAATTCTCAATGAAATCAGATAAGGGAATAACAGAGGGAACATATAGGGATCAGTTCCTCCGATCGCAGTACAAGTCAATTCTACAATTGTTAAAGTTGTTGCACTGTACTCGCAACAGTACAACAATATTGTTGAAGCATGCAACATACCGGACACTCCCTTGTATCATCTTTCATGAGCTTACACATAGATTATCAACATGATGCTATAGGTTTCACTTAACACTTGCAAATTCAAAAATCATACTCTCTCAAGTACTAGCCGCCACAGCCTTCAAGGTCTCTTAAGAACAAAGCTGCTACAACCTCAAGGATCAGATCTAGAGATTGGAGATATCTTAAGTCCTTAGGTTTGTTGATTCTTTATTATTTTGTTCTTCATTTGTAATCCTACACTACATTCAAGAAGTGTCTTTGTAGGATAGATTTTAACCATTGTTTGGTTTGGTTTCTTGACTAGGTTAGTCAAGGTTTGTTGCTTTGTAAAAGAGTTATTACAAAGGGCTTATAATAGAGTAATTGTAAGGGGTGAGGAATTAAGAGTTTAATTCATAGATTGTAATATGTTGTAATATGAAGTTTGCTCGGTTTACTGGAGTTGAAATCCAACTAGGGTAGGTTGTGGTTTTTAATCCCTTGAGCAAGGAGTTCTCCACGTAAATATTACGTATTCTTTATTACTGCCTATTTACTGTGGGAACAAATTGAGAACCCGGTTCCCTATATTTTTGGTTTTACTTCGTTTATTGACTGTGGGAACAAATAGAGAACCTAGTTTTCTATACAGTTTGGTGGACTCTTAGTTTCTATCAGATAGCAAGACCACTACTTGTGAAAATAAAGTTGCTGCTGTTTGGGACCATACTATCTTGCATGCAACATCACTTGTTCGCCTCAGACCAACACATTATAATAATATTCTCCGTAACAATCAGTTTTTCATCATCAATCAAATATTACTCATCTACCAATTTTTGGATGTGTTGTATATGTACCAGTTGCACTACCACAACGTAGTAAGATAGGCCCCCAGAGAAGGCTAAAAATATATGTTGGGTTTGAATCATCCTCTATTATTCGCTATCTTAAACCATTAGCGAAAGATTTATTTACTACTCGATTTGCAGAATATGGGTTTGATGAAACAAGTTTCCCATAATTAGGGGAGAACCAAAGGAGATCAAAAGAAAAATTGTGTGAAAGTTCTATTATTATCTTATTTTGATCCACGTGCTCCTGTATGTGAATATGAGGTCCACCTTTTAGAGCGTATGCATGGGGATATATATATATATGTGTATCTATTAACCCACCAAACGAGCTATTTAGATATTATGGTCCTAATAGATGCATCTTCAATATGGTCTCGTGTATGGCTACTATCATCTCGCAACTTGTCGATTGCAAAACTATTAGCACAAATAATTTGATTAAGCGCACAATTTCCAGATTATCCTATAAAAGCTATTCGCCTTGATAATGCTGGAGAATTCTCATATCAAACTTTTGATGATTATTGTCTATCAGTTGGGATAAAAGTTGAACATGTCGTAACTCATGTTCATATTCAAAACGGCCTTACATAGTCATTTATTAAACACCTACAATTGATAGCAAGACCACTATTTATGAAAATATTATTGCCCACCACTGTTTATGGCCATGCTATCTTGCATGCAACATCACTTGTTCGTCTCATACCGATACATTATAATAAATATTCTCCATCACAATTAATTTTTAGTCATGAACCAAATATTGCTCATCTACAAATTTTTGAATGTTCTGTATATGTACCAGTAGTACCACCATAATGCAGTAAGATGGGCCATCAGAGAAGGTTAGGAATATATATTGGGTTTGAATCACCGGTTGTTATTCACTATCTTGAATCATTAGCGAGAGATTTATTTACTTCTCGATTTGCAGATTGTCAGTTTGACGAAACAAGTTTTCCACAAATAGGGGAGAGTCAAAGGATCAAAAGAGAAATTGTGTGAAAAGTTTCATCATTATCTCATTTTGATCCACATGCTCATGTATGTGAATATGAGGTCCAGAAGATCATTCACTTACAGAAAATAGCAAATTAAGTGCCTGGCATATTTACTGATTTGAAAAGGATAACTTAGTCACATATCCCTGCAGAGAATGTACCTATCCAAATTAATATCCCATCATGATCATCTACTAGCGTAAGAGCTAGTGAACCTAAGGCACATTTGAAGCATGATAGCCTTTTGGGTTCTAAGGACCAAAATCCTAGGAAAATATCGACAATTGATCAAAATAATACTATGAAGAGATCTCCTGAAGAGACCCGAGATCTGATTAATTCTAATATTCCTGAAGAAATCAATGAACCCGAGACTCAAGTGAGCGAGAAACTTTTAAAAAGTTTTACTGTTTATGGGATTAATTTAAATCAATCTGAAATGGTAGTGGATAATATTTTTTCATATAATGTTGTACGTTAACATTATGCAAGATAGCGATTGAACCCCGATCTGCCGAAGAATATCGACAAAGATCTGATTGGCCAAAATAGCAAGAGGCAATTCAATCAAAACTGAACTCACTTGTTAAAAGGGAGGTCTTTGGACCAGTAGTCCAAACACCTGCTGGTATAAAATCAGTTGGTCATAAATGAGTTTATATGCGAAAAAAGAACGATATATGAAATTGAAAGATACAAGGCCTGCCTTGTCATATAAGGATTCTCTCAATGACCTGGAGTCGATTTTGAAGATATATATTCACCCGTTATGGATGCCATAACATTTCGATATCTCATCAGTTTAGCCCTACATGAAAGGATTGAAATACATCTAATGGATGTAGTTACATCTTATCTGTAAGGTTCATTTGATAATAAAATTTATATGAAAATCCTTAAAGGATTTAAAATTCCTGAATCATATTCAAAATCTCGGGAAATGTATTGAATCAGATTGCAAAGATCTTTGTATGGTTTAAAGCAATCTGGGCGCATGTGGTATATTTGCCTCAGTGAATATTTGCTGAAACAAGATTACATAAATGATGTTATTTGTCCAAGTATTTTTACAAAGAAAATAACATCAGAATTTGTTATATTTGCTGTTTATATTGATGGCATAAATCTTGTTGGAACTCCAGAAAAGCTCTAAAAGGCAATTGAATATCTTAAGAAAGAATTTCAGATGAAAGATGTTGGAAAGAGAATTTTTTTGTTTTGGTCTGCAAATTGAACATTTAGCTGACATAATTTTTATCTATTAATCTGCCTGTACAGAAAAGGTCTTAAAACTATCTTGTATAGACAAAGTGCACCCATTGAGTATCACAATAGTTGTTCGATCACTTGAAGCGAATGAGGATCCGTTCAGACCTCCAGAAGAGGATGAGGAACTATTTGGTCCTGAAATACCCTATCTCAATGCAATTGGTGCACTTATGTATCTTACTAATGCTACAAGGCCTAACATAATATTTTCTGTCAATTTACTAGCAAGATATAGCTCTTCTCCTACATGGAGATATGGCAACATGATTAAGCATATATTTCGATAATTAAAGGGAAGTCTTGATATACATTTGTTTTATGCTAACAAAGGTAGTGCAGATCTTGTTGGTTATGCAAATGTCGGTTATTTATCCGATTCATATAAAGCTCGATCTCAAACCGGCTACGTGTTTACATATGGAGGTATTGCCATATCATGGAGCTCCTCAAAGCACTCTATTGTTGCTACTTCTCCAAATCATGCTGAGATAATAGTTTCATGAAGCAAGTTGGGATTGCGTATGGTTGAAATCAATGATTCATGTCATTCGAAAAAAATGTGATCTGGAATGTGATAAAGGACCAATAATTTTATACGAAGATAATGTTGCATGCATAACCCAATTGAAGAGAGGATTTATAAAAAAAGATAGAACGAAGCACAATTCACCAAATTTATTCTACACACACGATCTTCAGAAAAATGATGACGTTGATGTGCAACAAATCTGTTCAAGTAAGAATCAAGCAAATTTGTTCACCAAGTCTTTGCCTACTGCAACCTTCGAGAAGATTGTATACAAGATTGGGATGTGAAGGCTTGGGTATTTGAAACAATAAGGGGGAGTAAAGTATGCATTGTACTCTTTTTCCCTTGCCAAAGTTTTTTCCCACTGATTTTTTCTTATAAGGTTTTTAATGAAGCAACTTGCAATGTGTATTACTCATATTAGATAAGTGTACTCTTTTTTCTTGACTCGGATTTTTTCTCATTGGATTTTTTTCTAGTAAGATTTTAACGAGGCACGTTAAGTGTTACAAAAATATTATATTGTGGGTGTCCATTTGGTACTCCACTATAAATAAGCTTTATGAAGAAGCTTATCTATATTGGACTCCGTCATAAATATGTTTATCTAGTTAGTACTCCACTGAAAATAAATCTCCCGAAGAAGCTTATCACTTTGGTACTACCTATGAAAAATTATCTATAGCTTATACAACAGCTTCCTACGATACAAATTGAGTTCATTATACATCAATATGAAATTGAATAACATATCAATCTACTATCTATACTTGTCTTTAGTTTACAACAACAACATTAACAACAACAAAAAACCAGTTTATTTATTTTATAATCTTTATTTTATAGTATTGTTGCATTTAAAATAATACATGAGTATTTTTTTAAAAATTATTTTCAGTTTTTAAAAAATTTAAAAATATTGTCAAACACACCACACTCATCAATTAGTCATCATCTATTACGTGTTTCTCTTCCCCTCCTCCATTCTATACATTTCCTCTTCATTTTATATCATCCCCTAATCTGTATCGAGAGGTACGTTCTTGGATCTTTTCTTTTTTGGTTTTGAGCACCTTTTTCTCTTCTCAAATTGGATAAGCTTCTTGGGTTTTTGTTATGGTGAATGATAAATTTCATCGGTATATGAATTAGTAAGATTTAAAGAACTTGTATTTTTATAGACCCCATATTTGGCAGATGTTGCAAATCTTTGTAATTTCGCAGTTGATTACGAAAAGGGTATCATAATACCAAACTCTTAGTTGAGGATTTAACAACTCCAGAACAATTGTCAATGAGCTGGATTTTATGTGGTCTATTTGAATTGTTACGTGAAGAACAAATGCAAGCTGTAGGACTACTTTTGTATATATTTAATTCAAATAATCTGAATCTGACCTCTTCAAAATTGTTTTTCTTGAGCCGAGAGTCTTTCGGAAACAACTGTCTCTACCCCACTAGTACCTAGTGGTAAGGTCTGCGTAAGCTTTATCCTCCTAAGACCCTACTATGTGCGATTATGCTGGGTATGTTGTTGTTGTTGTTGTAAATTGTCTAAATCTGCAATGTGTATTTACAAGGGTCCACAGACGGTTCGAGCTTGGTTAAATCTTTCTATTGGAATATGTAAAAACCCAAGTAGTGACTTATTAAAGTGAGGGGGACCTCAAAGCTACTTGTAGTTTATGAAAATTTCCTTAGAATAGGTATAAAGGTAATCTACTAGGGCTCTTATTTGCTGTTCTTGTAAGTTGAGCTTACTTCAAATTTGATTTCATCCGCCAGCTATATTATTAGGATTCATGATGAATTGGCTAGTTTCACACTTGTTGTCAGCTTATTTCAACCCCTCCTCCTTTATCCAGGATTGAGACCGGCAATGTGAGTAAGGTCACACTGACGGAGTTCTACACATAGTGTGTTCATGTAGGCCTATGTATGTATCACGTTCTTCTTTGATTCTCCATCCGATATAGTGAAACCCTTCAAAATATGATCCACGCATATTCTTATCCTTGAAGGAATTGCATACATGAGTTAGGAATTTACTTCCTCATCCTACCTTTGAGGATACACTTTCTATACAAGCTATCAGCAAGTGTGTCTGCAGGACAGTTAGTGCTTTTGAAGCTCGTTCGCCAAGATGCGTTGTACTTTTCTCCTAGTTGAGGCATTGTTTGTGACACAATTACGTGTGCTGATATGTGTGGCTGTGTATCTCAAGAGTAGATTTCAAGACTTCACAAAATGTAGGATCCTTTTTCCATATCCAAATAGTCAAGGGGCGAGATGAAGTTAAGCATGCACATCAGTATTGTAAATATTCTTTATCCTCACTAAGATGTGCATGGTATTATTTTGACATAATAGCTCCTGATGCTTTTGTTGTGTAGCTATTCCTTGGTATGCATGGAGGACAATTAGTAGCTTTCCTTAAGGCTTTTAAGCTCGATTATTTTGTACTATCTTGGATCTTTTGAGGTAGGTTGGTATAATCTATCAATCTTATGGGTTTTCCAATTACATTTAGTAGTACTGCAGAATTTTGAGATTATGCATTCATATTGAAGTGGATATATGTATGCATGATGCATCTTAAAATTATATTGACAAGCTTACAATTTACCTTTGTTAATTTCTTAAAGCTTCAAAACATTTTAATATAAACAAGAGAGAAGATATCTCATGTGTGGGATGCTTAGTGCTGTAACTGCTGTATAATGTCAACTGATATGCGATTTTTCTTATTCTTTTGCAGTGGTGGTTTGTAGCCAACCTCTCAATTTAACGTCCTCCAATCATTTCGCTTTTGGTATTGGTTCCAAATACAGGTAAAAGGTATAGATAAAACCAACCATGGCGTCTGTTGACATTTTAGTCAGGTTGACGAGTAACTACCTTCCTACTTCTTGGGTACCTTATCATTCAAAAGCCAGACTTTTTTGCCATAAGTCAGGAAATCTCATCGGTGGACTTGCTCTTCTAGCTATGTCTTTTAACTAGCCTCTCTTTTAATAAAATCGTTGTAAAGTTTCGAGCTTCAACCCTTCACCAGAGTGTTAGCCTGGTAGAAATGGATATTCCATCTGATGACTTCACTGCATCCATCATGCAGCTTCCAGACGATTGTTTACTCGCTATTTTTCAACACCTTGACTGTGGACGTGACCGTGAGTCATTTGGCTTAACATGTCGTCGTTGGCTTCAAATTCAAAATCTAAATAGAAGATCTTTACAGTTCCAATGCTCTTTTACTATGCTTAATATTTCGTCATTATCTCAAAATAGCTCCCAAATCAGTATATTCCAGTTATCTAGGCTACTGAACCGTTTCCAGCAGCTAGAATCATTGTCCCTGTCCGGATGCACCGAGCTTCCAGATTCGGGTTTGGCTTTGTTGCCACATCATGGCTCGAAATTGCAAAGTCTTCATCTTGACTGTTGTTTTAGGATAACTGATAATGGTCTTTCCTTCGTGGCATCTGGCTGTTCTTCGTTGGTAATACTAAGTCTTTACCGGTGTAATGTTACAGATTACGGGTTAGAGGCCTTATCTAATTCTTGCGTAGCTTTAGAAGATCTGAATTTGTCGTATTGCCCTCGAATCTCTGATTATGGCATAAGAACTATTTCACAAAACTGCCGTCATCTTAGAGCTATCAGGATATCCTATTGTAGAAACCTAACCGGTGCTGGCTTTCAAGGATGTTCACAGACTCTGACTTATTTGGAAGCCGATTCATGTAGGCTCGAGCCTAATGGAATACGGAGTATCCTAAGTGGAGGTGGACTTGAATATTTTAGTGTGTGTAACTTGACCTGGTGTATTCATGTCGATGGTTTAGTAGCTATTAGTGTTGGATTTGCTGCAAAGTTGAGAGTGTTAAATTTCCGGTTCAGCAGAACGATTGGCGATAATTGTATCATGGCAATAGCAAAAGGTTGTCCATTGCTTCAGGAATGGAACTTAGCATTATGTCATGGGGTTATGATAGGAGGGTGGGAATCTATTGCATCACATTGTCATAACTTGAAGACGCTACACGTTAATCGGTGTAGAAATCTCTGTGACCGCGGATTGCAAGCGTTGAGGACCGGCTGCAAATGTCTCTCCATCCTTTACTTTACCAGATGTTCTCAGATCAGTGCTGTAGCATTGGAGATTTTTAAACTTGCCAGAGGAAATGTAGAGGTCAGAGAAGAAGAAATAATGTGTATTTGCCCTCAAGGAGCCTTTCGGTTTTAAATAGGTGGCAACAATCTTAAAGATTCTTGCGTATTAATTTCTTATGTTTCTTTTTTGTGCCTCATAATTAATGCATGTATACAATTACAATAAATATTGCTCTACAAATTGCAGAAATATTGTTCGTTCCCCATGCTCTATGGGTATGGATTCATCTTTATATTCAACGGCGCAGTACAGTTGTTTGTTGCTGAATACTAAAATTTAGACGCCGCAAGTTCTGAGTTGAGAGATTGAGAGATTGGATTCTGAAAAGTATATATATAACTCGATCCACCTATGGTTAAATCCACTACTATCCACCTTTGTTCCCTAGGCTAAATGTGTTCGGCCATGTCACTTGTATACTATGATTGAACAACTTAGATTCTATACCACCAATAAAATACAAAGAAAAAGTACAAAAGGGAAAAAGTAAAAGCATGATGCTTGACGTTCTGTTAAGTGCATGGAAAGTATCCTTAAAAACTCTTGTTTCATTCTTTTTTAATGGAAGCATGAAAGAAATTACTATGCATTATCAACAAGTTACAAGAACCAAGAATGACCATGTAAGTATGCAAAATACATTTTGAATGGCCTTAAATATGTAAACAAATAAGGTTAAGAGCATGTATAACAAAAAAGATAGCCGTTAAATCATTGAAGACTTTGCAATTGATGGATTTACATAAATCTTGCTCAATGAAGCATTTATCACCAATCAATAGAAATCACACACCATATCTATAAAACTATCGGATCATCCCCAAACTTAGAGAGCACATAGATCAATAGCCTACAATCCCACACAATTTGGCGGTCCCTACGAAATTGAGAGAGAGAGAGAGAGAGAGAGAGAGAGAGAGATATTTTTCTCATTTAAGTGCAGCAGGCCAATCTCTCACCGTAGATCGGGTTTACATACGAGTACACCAGCATAGATCTTATCAATACGTTAACTTTCATACAGATTGCAGCCTGTTATCATTTGCTTCTGATGGTAGGTGACAACTCAAAGTTAACTACTAAGGATCATTGTGCATTATCCCCCCACACATTGTCCCAGCCAGCACTTGGAGCAGCCTTAGGCCCCTCGATAAAGTTCTGATTGCCATGAGGATGGTGCGGACCAGGAAGTGCACCAGGGCCCGGGGGACGTACTTTGTTAGGCTTTGTTTTGACACCAAGCAATCTCAGCACAAATCTAGCCAACTCTCCATATAACATTCCTGAGCGATCAAACAGCTGCAAAAGACATTTTAGTGAAATCTCATGTCATATATCCTGAGTACTTTTCCACAAATTATTAGGACAGTAGAAATACATTTCTAACGGACAATGAAATGAAGCACTAGTTACTTAAAAACTGTTGCGATGCAAGGGCAGTTGTAAGTGAAGAAATACCTGAAGCAGTGCCGACATGAACATGTGAAATGCCTGGGTATTCTGGTCTATCAACATTGCGACGCGGCCAAAGAAAGTTACAACACCTTGCATCTATATTATTACAATTACAGGAAGTCAAACAATTAGTTATCAAGGCCAAAAGACATACATGATGTCTATAAAGTAAAGACTAATACCCTATGTTACTAGTACTTTCAATAGCACCAGGTACCAAAGAACAATCCTCTCCTCACACCAGAACCCAATATAAAATACGTAAAAGAACTCTTAATTTCATTTAAATCTCCTTGAACTTTTTGATAATTCAAAGGGGCCTCAAGTTCTTAGCCATAGATGTTGACAAACCTACTAACTGCAGACAAGAAAATCACAAATGTCAAATAAGAGACATTACACAATTTATAAAGCTTAGCCTGTATCTTATTATCAAAAACATTGAGGGATCTAACTAAATTTTTTTGGGATAAACTGGGTCTACCTAAAAGTATCTCGTTACAGAAACCCAGGTCAAGAAGCCATTGCGATTTCACAAGCCTTGTTAAATTTCTATCCTTCCCTATGTGATTCAATCTCTTTATTTTGGAGGCCTTGCTCCATTACCCATTCACATGCACCTAATATTAGTCTAAAATGCAATCCAAAAACAAAAATTCAACAAGAAGGCCAATATAGGCTTTACTTGAAACGCAGGTCAAATGAGGGACTTATGCAAATCAAAGTTATTTTAGGGCCCCAAAACAAACTTAAAGAACAGAAATAGATTATTTGGTACTGTTAGAGCTTACCACGTGCATGAAGGAAACCCAGAAACCTGGTGGAGAAGATGGAGCACCAAAGGGATTATTTGGATCTTGGTCCCCAAAGCCACCCATGCCCATGCCCATGCCACCCATGCCGCCCATGCCCATGCCATAACCCCCCATTGAGCCACCAAACCCACTATTATACATTCCTCCACCACCATACATGCCACCACCTGCAAGTCCACCATAACCTCCTCTATACATACTGTTTCCATACAAACCACTTCCGTATGTGCTTCCATAGCCACCACCATAAGAAGAACCATACATCCCAGTTCCAGTTCCATATCCAGAATTATAATTCATCCCTGTATTATAACCTGCAGTATGACAAAATCAAGCAAATAATCAGATCAATACTCTTTATAAAAGCCTCAGCTCCTCTTACTTCAATTTCAATTACTAACTTCAATTACTAGATCAAAACCTTCAACAATCAAGAAAGTCCTCTTCAGTGTAAGGGGAAACGAAAAAGAGTATGTCCATAACAACATTCAGATTTGGCTAGGTAAACACATAGATGCTATTTGTACTTCCAGGAATACAGAGTATAAAGAAGAGTATGACTTGGGTTGCATACATCTAATTTCCAATGAATCAAAGTCAAGTAGGCACTTCATCCCCGAGAATAGATACGTAATGGATGCCAGTTCCATGGAATATTCAATCAGAGGTTAAGGCAATTTAACATGAGCAATGACTAAGATGAGTACCAAAAAAACGATAAGTGGCGCAGTTGAGTTGAGACTTCGATAACCTTATAATGCTTTTTTTAAACAAGGGAATCTTAAAATGCATGCAATAGAATTACACAGTAAGTCAAATCAGAATATATAAAGGAAGAACTAGCCTAGTTAATGATGGCGTACGTAATAATAAATCACTTATTGCGTTATGATAATGAAAAATCACATGCATGCTTCTAAAGCCGAGATCATAATACACATCACTAAATAAGCAGTCTTTGATGCAAGGGGGCCAGCATTTGTGATATCAAGAGTGGACCTTAAGAGGACACTACAAAACTATAAAACAGCTGTCCTAGCATGAAAGACATACAATAGTTTCTTTGAGGATAAAAAATGACATGTTTGAAATCACAGATTTCTGGATAGTCAACCCGCTAAAAGGAAACACGAAACACACACACATAAGAGCGAGAGGGAGAATGAACTAATAAACATCTTATACCTCCGCTACCGTAAGTTTGCTGTTGCTCCCAAGGTCGAGGAGGTACAGGCCTTGCAAGTGTGCTATTATTAACAGTTGTATTCCTATTAGCAGTTGAAACAATCTCACCAGGCCTGGCTGTTCCGGATGCCTCTACTACGTCACTCGTGTTACCAGAAGAGGGGGGCTTAAAAGGTGTAGGGCCCGAAGAGGACCCAGCTCGTTCCCAAGGTTTCGGAGGTGGGCTATTACCTGCTGTGGAAAACAAATATTAGCTCAGTAATACTCGAAAGAAAAAAGTGGAAAAATGAGTTAGTCGAGAGTAGATTGCTTCCGTGTATTCTAATCAAATACAACAAAAGTACTTACTAGGAATGCCTAAAATTTCTTTAAACCTTGCTCTTATTATAAATAGACAAATCTACTGTGAGAAACCAGTAACGTTAGATAGCCTTTAAATGTGGCAATCTATTTGACCTGACCAAAATAAATACATAGCAACTACTATTGTAAGAAACTAAGACCAAACTTTAGAAAAATATGAAATTCCCCGTATGCTTTCTCTTAAATTATTAATTCTATAAAGAAGTTTGTTTTAAGATTGCAAAGTATCAGCTGCTAGAAGTAGCTACGGTATGTGTAAAGAAGTTGCTTTAATTTAGTTTTACTACTTCTAATGATTAATGATCAAATTGTAGGGCACACAATTATCTTATCACATGCAAAAATATGACCCTGTAAATACATTTTAAATGGCTAACGAATGGTTTTAATGGTATTTCATACCAACATTCCCTCTTTGAAACAACTCAAAATTTTTGCCACGAACCCTGAGATCAGCTCAAATGCAAAAGTGTCCTATAAATTAATCAACTATGACTTAATCCTAGGCTAGTTGTAGTCAGTTATATAATCCCCTATATCTGTTCTGCTCCAGTATGATCAATTATATTCCAATGCTCAATAATTTGACCTTTTACACTCCTAGAAGATTGAGATTTCCTAGGAGGAAAGTTATAGGCTTTACCAGAACCACATTATATATACGTACGGTAGACAACACCAATCTTAACAACTAAATCTAAGACACTCGAAAATACAAAAGGTGCAAAAGATCTGTCTCAAGTGGGTAAAGGCGTTAGATTGAAAGCAAATCTAAGCCCCAATCTCTGAACTAATTTCCAGTATGCAAGAGCTCCAGCACAATTCCCATTCAAATTCATCTTGATCGGAGCGAAAAAGGACACATGAACTAAGTAAATTCGATACAATCGAAAAACTTGATCCCAAATTAGTCAGTCTCATATCCGCTCAATTCTGGTCTAAATTATTCCAATACCAAATAGTGGTGTGGCTTAAGCAGCTAGAATGGACCATAGGAAACCAGAGTTCAAATCAACACCAACAACTACTATACATCAGTCCCAAACAAGTTGTAGTCGGCTATATCAGAGTTCAAAAAACTCAACAAAGGCAAACATAAGTAAATAAATAAAAATCGTAATTCTTTCCACCTGTTCCATATATGTGGTGGTGACACAACAAGTATCCAGTAAATTTATCAAGGTGAACACAAGTTAACCTGAACACAAAATTAAGAAGAAAACAAAAACTAGGTATTCTTTCCACCTGTCTAAATTTTGGCGAATTCAGTTATCCGATATATGTGCCGATAAAAAATAACAAGTATCCATTAAATTAATCAAGGTGCATACAAGTTAAGTTAACCCCGAACATAAAATTTAAAAAAGAAATCACTTCACAAACACAAGATTAAATCCACCAAAAAGATCGCGATACAGAAAAATATATTAACCTGACGACTGAGGCTGTCCGTTATCCATCAAATGGATAGATCAGAAGAGGAGAAGAGTCGCCGGACGACGACCGATGCGACGGAGAGAGAAAGTAGAGAGAGAAGAGAAATAATTGATAAGGGAAAATTTTGAAGCTAGAATTAACATAAATTTGATTTTATCTGTAATCTGTTATTGCGAGGACCAAGAAAATTCGTGTGACGTTTCTTTTTGGTTGTTATGAGATTTGAATTGACTATTTTACCCTTTCAACCAATAATGACGCGGTGCTGTGGTCGGTGTGGGCTAATCTTTTAACGGATTTGGGCCGAAGTCAGTTGGGCTATACTTGGGATTGGAGACTGTCTAAGGGGAAGTACGTAAAATTAAGGAAAAAGGGCCAAATATACCCCTTTATTTGCAGATATTATTTATATTTAATTTTCGTTATCCTATCGAGCTAAATTTATCCCTACTGTTATTATTATCGGGCCAAATTTACTCTACAATTAACAGACTTTAAAAAGTTACCCCTCAGTCCGTTAGGTGAACCAGAATCTCCCAAATTATTTTAATTGAATTACTGATTTTTATTTTTGATCCATTATTTTCGAAATAATTGGCATTTACCTACTTTTTGAATTGGAGAAAAAAAATAAGAGAAAAAAATATGAAATAATACAACTGTTAATAAACAAAGTATAGTAAATTGAAAAATCTAAATTAGGTAGCTTTTCTAAATTCTAAAAGTATTTACAACATTCCCAATTTAATGAATTCGTTGCACCAAATGTATGTAGACTTTGCAAGTATTAGTGATTAAAGTTGAAGTTCCTCGGAGACTTTACATTGTCGAATTCCACTTTGCTTTAAGTAAATGCTTACACATTGTGCACTTTTAAGTTAGTCGATTGAACTATATATTAATCATACAATAATTTTTTTTTTTTGAATATACATGTACATACATGATAATCAGCTGCATACAACAACAATAACAAAAATAACATACCCAGTATTATCCCACACCGTAGGGTCTAGGGAGGGTAGTGTGTACGCAGACCCTACCTCTATCTTGTGAGGATAGGATAATCAGCTGCATATAATATACAATAAATAGACTCACTGAATTCTATGGTATATACCTACAGCAACAGCTGTGTAAGAGTAAGGAAACTCGATCTAATATAGAACACACATTCTCTTTAGGCCAACAAATAGCCCCCAAACCAATTTGATCATTCCCAAACAGTTAAATAACCTTCCAAAAGTCCATAGCAACCTATCCATAACACATGCCGTCAATTATCGAATTATTCACAACCGCAATCAAGGAATAGTCTGCCCCCGAGAACTTTCCAGTCTCTAAATCTCAAGTATAATGGAATCTCCATATCTGATCCTATATCCACTGCTCAAATTGCTAACACATCACTTAGCACAGTCATCTCGTGGAAGATACCCACATAGATCTTCTATGTCGCATAGAAAAGCCTAAACCTGTGAGGCCCAAAACTAGGCGATCACCATAACACTAGTCAAGCATCCGCAAGTTAAAATTGTGCATTCTGAAATGCGCACTCTTCTCAGCTGACACCAATAGTGTTAGCATTCTCTTAAAAGTCCGAAATCGACCATGCCATCTAGAACTCATGATCTTCCCTTCAAAACTAAACCACAACCTTGCGCTCACAACCTTCAATTCCCACACGGCACACTGCCACCATCATGTTAACTCGAAAAAAATACGAAAACTTATAATCAACTCTGAATCACCAATAGGATGAACACCTCATCAACCAAGCACCTTCCATTTAACTCAATCCAGGAGGACATCATCACACGCCACACACCTTCTACACGCGTAGAAGACACCAACCCCGAGCCATGGGCTCTATGCCTCCAAATGCGCGAGATATCCTATATCAGAATCTTCCGCCCAATATAAAATTTTCTTTGCGATCCAAAATACAATCTTTTCATGTCAAAGAGCAGGTGCCCTCTAATTTCTTATTACCAAGAAGCATCAGTTTGGTACTAGTAACGGTCAAGATTAATTTAATCTTAACAAGCGGATTTTAAGCTTGTTTCAACGTCTAGTGAAATTCTGCACAATTTTATATTTTCCTACTTTAGATCATTATCATGCCCCTTCTTTTTGCTCGTCTTTTTCTTTCCTCTCCTATTTGCAGCTCACTATTACTGAAATTAAAGCTGAAATGGAGAAAACACTACAGTGGCTAGTTCCTGTTGCAACAATTACTGCCAAGTATGAACTCGAAACAGCTCAACTGATTGCTCATGTCTAATCTTTTTGCAATATTTGATAGTTTCATGATCTTGTGTTTTAATAATCTGAAACAGAGCTCACCATGGTTTTGGTTGGGTTGGAGAATGGGCTAATGCCGGGTAAGTTTTCCCTAATGGCCTCTATGCCATTGTTTTATTCGCCTTAAACAAATATGAGCACTACACTATGCTATGATTCAGAGAGAAAAACATTTCATGTGTTCAGGTCTGAATCAAATCGTAAGTCGATTGTATCAGCGGATGTCATCCAAATTGAGACACTACACCATGCTGACAAGCAGAAATCAGAGGCTTATATCCTTGAGCTTGTTCTATGGCTCAATTACCTAGTAGCTCAGTCCAAAGCAACTTCCAACGGTGGGCGCTTGAGGTCACTTTTGAAATCCCCAGATTGTTCATCTCTTGATTCTGTAGACCGGGTAAATATTTACCAGTGAGACACAATTTCAACATGAGTTGCTTACGACAACAACAACAAAAACAACATACCAAGTGTATTTTTACAGTGTGGGGTCTGGGAGGGTGGTGTGTACGCAGACCTTATCCCTACCTTGTGGATGTAAAGAGGTTGTTTCCAAAAGACTTCAATATGAGTTGCTTGTTGTGGGGATTAGCAGATGTACAGTTATTTAGCAAATGAAATCAGAATTAGGGTGATAGAGAAGATAGAGAATGAAGTTGGTTTTGGATGATTCGGTCATTATTTGTCAATATTGATTTGTTATGTTTCTTAACACAAGTCAGATTTTGTATCATATTTAATCACCACTTTCATGCCAAATAGCCACACATCTTGCATAAGTTCATACTAAAGTTTGTTTTCTCAAAGAAAAAAGAATTTAAAAAAAAAAAAAATTACTGTTCTTGTGACTCGGGAGAACCTTTACCGGTGGAGGAAAAAAATAGCGATGAATTCCTATAGTGCATTCAAGATTAACCGATCATCGCACCAGCAACCAACTCACCAAAAATTGTTGTCACACTACCTCTGTCTCTTAAAGAGTTAGATTTTTAGTCACTTTTCTCATCAAGGGATGATCTGGTTTACTTTATAGTAACAATTTTGTAAGAAGAGAGCCATCTGTCATAAGATATATACATGTTGATGACGTCTTTTATTGTGAACACAGTCCTGCATTGAAAGCTAATAAGGAAAAATAACTACAAGCACTTTGTGAAAAACCCATGCCAATGTGTCTTGAGCCTTACCCATGTCGAGTATTATGATCTTCACTACAAAAACAATTAGAATTAGCTATAACTTTTGTCGCAGTTAACAGAATTTTTTGATAATTTATCACTAACGCTGATATGTTGCTAAATAGGATCAGCGAATGAATTTTTCTGTTTAACTACAAAATTTGTCCTTCGTTAAATTCTATTTTTTTAAATATTCTTGGAAATCGACAAAACCCTTAGAAGAATACATGCAGAAGTCAAGGAAGACAATTGCTACAAAAAGAGAAGTTTAATATGAAATATAGAGTGATGTCTTCATAATACACAAGACTAAGGCTGTATTGTGGGCCGGTCCAGGCCCGGGACCGGCACGGGCCGGCGATCCTGGTGGGCCTAACGGGCCTCGGGGTCCGGTCCCTGTGGTCTTGGGCCTTTAGCGGGTATAGGCTTGTGATGGGCCGGTCTTCCCAAAAAGACCGCCAGGCCCGAGACCGCCAGGCGGGCCTGGTCCGGGCCCAATGGTAACTTTTTTTAAAAATCTTTTTTTTTAGAAAAAAATGGCCAACGACCAGATTCTTGAAATATAGCTGTTGGGCCTTAAATTTGACCGTTTTTAATTCATAACCCCAAACTTTTTATAAATACACTTTTTACCTATTCCCACCTATAAATACCCTCCCCCCCCCCTATTCTTTCATTTTTAACTCACAAATTCTCTCAATCTCTCTCTAATTATTTTCATAAGTGCTTACTTTATTATTACAATTTCGTGAAAAATTGTGAAGTTGGTGAATTGAAGTATTTAAGTCTTCAAGTCTTCAACAATATTCAATTTTCAAGAAGTTGTTCGTCAATTCAATTTACCCGTCCTCCTCTACCTAATATTCTAGATAGTGATCACCCTTGTTTTCAATTTTTCGATAGTCAATTTTATCACGATGTTGCACCTAATAATCAATTAGATGAACAAACGATGAACCTACTTTATCCTAATCAACCAAGATTTGAAAATGAGGATTTAGATGAAACCCAACCGGATTTAGACGATACACCTACTAGTCCTATGGATAACCCAACTGATGCCTCGCCTGACCCTCCCGTAGTAACACCTACATTTGATAGAAGACCTCCTAGACAACCCGAAACATCCCTTGTTTGGAATTTTTTTACTCAATTAGGAGAAGAAAATACAGCTAAGTCTACTAGTCCTATGGATAACCCAACTGATGCCTCGCCTGACCCTCCCGTAGTAACACCTACATTTGATAGAAGACCTCCTAGACGACCCGAAACATCCCTTGTTTGGAATTTTTTTACTCAATTAAGAGAAGAAAATAAAGCTAAGTGTAAAAGTTGTGGGTCTTTGTTGGCTCATAAATGTACTGGCAACCGTAGCGGTACGGGTAGTTTAACTAGGCACATAATGAAACACCCTAGAGATAAACAAAGATATTTACAAATGAAAGCTGCGGAAGAGGGGACGGGCGTAGGTAATCCGGTTCTACCTAGTGCAGGTTCAAACTTAGTCCAACCCGGAATTAACACCGTTACCGGTGAAATTTTTTACTACGATCCAAACAAGGATCGTGAAGAACTAGCAAAAATGGTAACAGTTATGTGCTTACCATATAGTTTTCCTTCTAACCCCCATTTTATACAATATATTAGAAAAATTTATAATCCTACTTATAAAGGATGGCCTCGTGCTACCGTGAAGGCCGACATTTACAAATATAAGCATGAATACGAACAATATTTGCTATATCTATTTACCCATATAGATTGTCGCATTGCAATTACTACAGACATAGGTAGAAGTGCCAATGACTGTGACTATTTAACCGTTACCAGTCATTGGATAGACGAGGACTGGATAATGCAAAAACGCATTATCGCCTATAGAATAATTAACTCACGCCACACTAGTAAATTCATAGCTAGCACGGTATCAGACATTTGTAGATATTTTTGAATTACAGATAAAATTATGTCTGTTACCATGGATAACGCGTCTAGTAACACAAACGCAATAACCATGCTTACAACTACTCTATATCCCTCATTTTCTAATATTTTTCATGTTATGTGCATTTGTCACATTTATCATTTAATTGTCGGTGACGGAATGAGATTGTTAAACATAGAAATAGAAAAGGTAAAAATGGCTCTTAATTGGCTATTTTACTCAAACCGTAGGAGTAGACTTAGAGAATATTTTAAAAAATGTGATGAAAGTGGCCTTAGAGAAAGAAAGGTTCCTAAACCTTACCCGACTAGATGGAATTACATGTATGAAAGTCTAGTTGTTGCGTATGAATATAGGAACCTAATTATCGCAACCTACAATGCTCGTGTATGTGGTGGTGATGATGAAGACGACGAGCACCTAACTAATCAAGATTGGGTTAACGTTAAAACACTTATAGATTTTTTAGAACAATTTTCAGTAGCAACTAACGATTTATCTGGGCAATACTATCCTACTATTTCTAACTGTTTAGTTTATATTGCTGCACTTGCAAATTTATTTGATCAATTTGTAGATAGTGTAGTTTATCAATATGCCACTGATTCTATGAAAGAAAAATTTTAAAAATATTTTTTCTCTATCCCCCCTATTTATGGCGTTGCCGCACTATTAAACCCTACCATTAAATTAGGAGGTCCCCAATTTTGATATTCAAAAATTTATGACTCATTGTCACTTTCACCTGAGGAATATGCAACACTTGGAGATGCAATAGCCTCAATTAAAATAAATGCACAGACAATTTATAATGCATATCAAACTGCTTTAGATCATGCTAGACCCAATATTCCAACTCCTACTTCGTCCACTTCACGAACAACTAAAAGAACTGTTGGCATAAAGGCCTTCAGTTCTTGGACGGAGTTCAGGGGTTCTCAAGGTGAGAATATTGGTGATAGTTCACAACTAAATAAGCTTCAAGTTTATTTGTCGCAGGGACTTGAATCAGAGAATCCCGACGGCTCCGTCGACGTTTTGGAATGGTGGAAGGACAAACAAAAACACTATCCGGTTCTTTCAAGGATGGCTCGAGATATATTAACCGTTCAAGCTTCAACGGTGGCATCGGAGAGCGCTTTCAGTCAAGCGAGACTTCAACTCGGTGATCATAGAGCCTCGATGAAGGAGAGCTTGAAAAAGGCAGTACTCTTCCGAGATTGGATCCGTTCGGAAAGAAGAAATTTCGGACTTGCAGAATCACAACCGGATGTCGACGAAACTTATGAAGAAATGTTATCGGAACTTGCGCAGGATGCGGCTTCGCCCGGAAGCGGTGATGAACAAGCCTCTTTTCCATTACCGCCAACAGAAGTTCCTCCGGACCTTGAAGGTTTTATGAGATTTGTTAGGGATAATACTTAGAGTAATATGTAACTTTCTTAATTTTTTTTTCCTTTTAATGGTGGTATTAGTACCTTGTTGTGCTCATTCTATTGGGGGAGGAAGACTAAGAAAGATAATTGTTTAGTTTATTAGTAACTTGTATTTTGGCACATCTTCCTTAGTTTTTTTCCTTTTAATGGTGGTATTAGTACCTTGTTGTGCTCATTCCATTGGGGGGAAGGAAGACTAAGAAAGATATTGCCATTTTTTGTTAATGTCATAATAATAAAAATTATAAGACATTCTCTTGAATATTTCTTTGCAATTTATTTTGTCTTTCAATATGATATGGTATATATACATATTATATATATACAATATATACAACATATATATAAAATCTTTATTAATATATATACAATGGTTAATAGTTTATATCTATATATAATACATATAAACTCTATATATATATATATATATATATATATATACATATATATAAAATATATATATGTATATGTCTAATAGTTTATATCTATATACATACATATATATATATATATATACATATAAAATATATATATATATGTATATGTCTAATAGTTTATATACATACAACATATATAA
>MCJB01023632.1:0-75535 GCA_002018475.1 Nicotiana obtusifolia
CTATTGAATACAATGCTATGAACGAGCCCCAAAAGAATACTCTATTCCTAGAAGTTAGAATTACTTGTATTGTTTCTCTCTAAGGAAGAATTGTTCTTGTTGTTATGATATTAATGTTGATGGTATTCCGTGAGTATTATAAGGTTCATGTTAAAGAGACATTCTTAATTACACGTAGAAAAAGAGGGTAATAATCGTATGTCACTAAAAAGGGTTTGAAACACGTTTTATGCATGAGCATGCAATGTATTATAAATGTGTAAATTAATTCTTATTACCGCGCCTAATGAAGGCCGGGTATGTTATGACCGCGCCTAGTACGGCCGGGTAAGATATGCTATGATATGATAATGATGAGCCTATAGAGGCATATGATGTGATGAGCCCACAGAGGCATATGATGATCATGAGCCCACAGAGGCGTATGATGATGATGAGCCCATGAAGGCGTATGTAATTGTATGAGGTAACGATTATGTGAACGTATACGGTAACAATAAATGTATATGAAAATGGCAAGCCCACAGAGGCGTGAATATAAGGCGAAGATAATGATAATAAACATGTATACGATAATGTTATAAGAGTTGTGTGTACAGACATGAGCACTACGAATAGGTCATGGTTAGCTGCCCTCAGAGGCAATTCACTTATTACAGGTTACATGTTTCTATCCTGATGCTTATACTATCGTTCTTATATTATGTTTTCCTGTCTTACATACTCAGTACATTATCCGTACTGACGTCCTTTATTGTGGACGCTGCATGTCGTGCTGCAGGTCCTAATAGACTGATAGACGGAGCTCCCTCACAGCAGTAGGCTATCCGGATTCAGCAGATATTAGCAAGATTCATCTTTCGAACTTGCTACACCCTTGGGATACACCTTGTGTAGATATGTTGGGCATGTCGGGGCCCTGTTCCCACATAGGTTGCTTAATGTATGTTCTTGTAGAGGCTCATAGACAAATGTTAATATATGTATAGACCAGTGTTAGGTTGACTCATGTACAGTTGTATTGCCTCGTCGGCATATGTATTATGTTGTATAGTTTTTCACTGTAGCCCCGTTGGCACACTATGTATATAAGTATGTTTATGTCATGGTATGACGTTTCAGCCCACTGTGATGTTGTTCGAAACTGCATGCGTATGACAGGCTTTGTAGATAACAAAGAAAGTAAGATAGCAGATATGAGGGGTACGCCGGCGCTCTGCAACCAGGGTCCGGTGCCCTGTCGCGGCCCTCCGGTTGGGTCGTGACATGATCTGTCAACCTCCCTGCATAAGATAATGTTCTTAAGTAGCCAGTTTTTATCCTGCTTATGATCTTTTCAACTGGTTGGTAACACTCCATTTGGCAAGCCCAAGTATCTTATAGGCAAAGATCCTAGGGAGAACCTTGTTATATTAAATAGCTGATTCCTTTGTTCCTCATCTACACCTGCCACAAATAGGTTAGACTTGCCCATATTTGCCTCTAGTCCAGTTACCTCCTAAAATGTTGAAGTGCTTCCCTCACTCTAGTCACTAACTTAATGTCTCATTTACAGAAAATCATTAAATCAACACAAACAACAATGGGGACATGGAATCCCCTCGTCTTAGACCTTTGTTTCCCTCAAAATACTTATACCCTACTCCATTCACCTTAATAGAAAATCTTGTGGAAGATATACAAGTCATTACGAGCTGGATAAATGCGGCTAGCTGGAAATCGAAATCCATTCAAAGCCTCTTCTATAACTCTCATCTTACCATATCATATGCCTTCCTTAGATATATCTTCATAAGGCACCTAGGTGTAGTTTTCCTGATATAGTATATAAGCAAATCATGGCATGTCAACACATTGTGCACCAAAGATCTTCCCTTCACAAATGCACCCTGGTTTTCTGCCACAATAGCTTTGATTACTACACTTAAACTTTTACAAATCATCTTGGATATGCATTTGTATATCACATTGCAACAAGAAATTGGTCTAAACTATTCTGCTTCCTGTGGTACTTCAACCTTAGGAATTAGAGAGATCAGAGTAGTATTCAGTTGAGTCAGTAATTTGCCATTCTCAAAGAACTTCAAAATAGCTCTGATGATGTCTGCCCCTATGATCTTCCAGGCCGCTCTGAAGAACTCACTCCCATATCTATCTGGACCTGGGCTTTTGTTCTTATCTATGCTGAACATAGAAATTCTCTCATCCTTCTCATTATATGGTTGAACCAGCTGCAGTTGCTGTTCTATTGTTAGTACTGTTCCATTAAGTAAAAAACTTCTAAATGCCCTTGTTCTGTTGTGGCCCTTCTGTCCTAGCAACTCTTGATAGAACTCCACCAGCATGTTAGCAATTGCTTCGGTTTCATGTTGAGATTCTCCATGTTTGTCCGTCAGTTGTGTGATTGCCTGTTAAAGTTTTCTGTGCTTGATTACTGAATAGAAGTAGCTGGTGTTGTCATCAGCTAGCTTCACCCAGGTAGCTTTGCCCCTTTGCTGCAACAATACTTCCGCCATGTATGATTTCTGCCTGAATCTTTGATATGTTTCTTTCTCTAATTGCATGAGTGTGTTGTCTGTTGCTTGCAGCTATGCTGCTCTTTGTATCTGTTGTAAATCTTCCCTCAAGTCATTGACCTCATCCACTATAGTTCTAATATTTCCCTGTTTCAGTCCCTTTAATTTCCTTTTCAGTAATTTCAGCTTCCTCACTACTTGCAACATAACACATCCTTCTATCTGATTATCCCATCCTTCCTTTACTATCTCCGGGAATTTAGGATGTCGTGCCCATGTATTACAAAATTTAAAAGGTCTCTTCCTGGGTAATGGAGCATTAACTAGATAAACACTAATAGGACAGTGATCACTTACTCCTTCGGGCAAGAAAGTAGCATTATATGCAGGCATTTATCCAGCCAGTCTCTGTTGACAAACACCCAATCAATCTTAAGAAAAACTCTTTGATCTCCACATCTGTCATTCCATAAGTACCTATTTCCATGCTGTGGCATTTCAATTAAACCACATATATCTACACCCTCCTGAAAATCTCTAGTTTCCCCTACAGTTGTAGGAAGAACTCTTACTATGTCATCAATCTCAACACTGCATTAAAATCACTCATGATGATCCAAGGTTCCTGACACCCTTGGCATGTAATATTCAAGTAGTTCCAGAGCTCTTTCCTTTCCTCCGTACTGTTAAAAGCATACACTACAGTAATGAGAAAAGATCTTTGCCCAGTCACATGATGCACTCTGCATGTAATTGCTTGAGCTGTCTTGCTCTGGACATTAATCTAAAAGTAGTCTAGTCTCTAAGTGAGCCACACCCTCCCATTATAGTGCATATCTAAATTAGTTATATAGTTCCAACCACCAAACATACTACTTGCTACCTTTTCTATTTTATTAACTTTTACTTTGCTTTCTAGTAGTCTTATCAAACCAGCTTCTTGCTTATTGTAAAGGAGTTTAACCTCCTTTTGCTTATTAGGCCCATTAAGGCCTTTTACATTTCAGCAAAGTAGACTATTCATTCCCCAAGATAGGAATAGATTTTCCTCCCACAATGTTAGCCACACCATCTGGTAGCTGCTTACTTGTCCCTGATTCTGCCAGCACCTGAAATGTGTTGCCTGCTGCCTTCCCTGCCTACCGAGTGCTGTGTGATTGTTGTTTACTTGTATGCATTGGTGTGATCCATCCATCATTTACCTTTCTCTTCATTTTTCCATTCATTTGCTTAGGACTTTTGACACTCTCCTCTGATTATTGTTGTTGTTTCCCAATTTGTCTTGCCAGATTAGAAGTTATAGTTGCTTGTTGTGCCTTAGCATTCTTTGGCTCAGCTTCCTTTTCCCCTTCTTTGGTTGGATTTGTTTCAGTTGGGCCTGCAGTTGGCTTCTTCTTGCTACACTCTTCTTCTTTGTGCCCATACTTATTATAAAACTTACAAAAGTTAGGCTTCCAGTCATATAAAACCTTCTGTTCAATCAAAGCTCCATTTTCATTCGTGAACCAAGCTTTGTTTGGCATTTGTGCTTCCATTTCCACCTCAATCAACATGCGAGCAAAGTTAAGACTGTCTTCTTCTCTGTGTTCTTGTCAACCATAAGAGGCTTCCCCACTAAACTTCCTATTTTACTCAGCCCTTTAGGGCTCTAGTATTTAAAATCCAATCCTGGAAATCGTATCCATATAGGCACTGTGTATAGCTCCTCACGCGTGAACTCCATGTCTACCGTCCAAGCTTTGACTATGAACGACTTGTTGTCAAAGTGGTATATTCCGCCTTCAATAACCTCATTCTTTCCCACTTCTGAATCAAATATCACCAATACAATCCCATTCCTTAGCACTGACACTTTGTTGATGCCATGTTTCCCCCAAATTCTCTGGATATACCCATTTAGAACATTGAAAGGTGGAAAAGCCCCACGGACATAGCAGACAACTGTGTTTTTCCAGTACTGTATTTCCAAGCTTATGTCCTCTATCTCTATTTCATACGTTGTAGCATCACCATGCACTTTTGGGGAAATAAATTCTAGTTTAAATCCTGCATTTGAAATCTTACCAATGTCAAAATTGTCCCACACAGATTTCTTCTTCTCCTCTTCCTCTATTGCTTCGACTTCCTCCGCCTAAGAGACAACCTCTGTCCATGATTTTGCTGACGATGCTCCTGTTCCATTGGTTTCCTGTTCCTTTGCGACTGGTGTCGTATCATTCATCAACTCACTGCTTCTTTCTACTACTTGAGCTTCAATTACATCCTTCTTCTACTGAAAATGACCTCGCGATGTTGTTTCTCGAGCTTGGAGAGCTTTCTGGAATGGAACACGAGCTCTTTTCCCATTGGATGGCGCACATTATCAAACTTGCACCGAGAGAGATTTTGTGCGCTAGTATTTAACATATCTTTTTGTGTTTTTATAATTTGAATTCACATTAATTTTAATGCAATTTCAAAAATATAAGTTTTAATATTATAAGCTTAAGAAATCAATGATAAAGAAGGGGAACATTGGCGCAATTACCACTACAAGATTTGCCATCATGCGACTAAGGAGGTTATGAGTTCAACCATTAAAAATAACCTCTTGCAGAAATACAAGGTAAGGTTGCATATAGTAGATCCAATGTGATTTTAATCTTTCTATTGACATATAACATAAGGACACAAGGCAGCATCTGTATAGACCAATTAGTTAGTTAGTTAAATGCAGTTAGTTATTTGGTTAGAATTGTAACCTTATGTCCAGCTGTAGCTTAGTTGCCAATAGCCGGTTAATGATGTTGTTAGTGAGTCAATTTGTATATATAGGTGTTAACACTCAGATAATGAAGTTAGTTATCATTTTCCCAATTTAGTTTCTTCTCTCTCATCGTACTAGTCAGCTCCATTAGAGAAGCTTCAAGCTCCCTCAGTTAAGGTTGTATTTTAGCATGGTATCAGAGCATTCGATGTCGGAGGAATTTGCTTTTTGATTGTTGCTAGTTTGTGCATATCAATTCATCGATTTACTATCAAATTGTATCAGAGCTTGAGCTTTCTTCAAATTGTCAACAATCGCGCAATCAACAATTGATTACACACATCCACTATATGTAGGCACAGGGGACACTCCAGGTTCAATTTTAATTCCTGTTAAGCTTACAAGATCGGAGAATTATGGCCTTTAGAGCAGGTCTATGCTAATTGCATTACTAGGGAAGAAGATTCTAGAATTCGTACAGGTACGTGTAAAATGGAGACCTTTAAGAAAGAAATGCATGAGCAGTGGAAAACCTGCAATGCGATTGTCTTATTGTGGATCGTGAATACATTGTATGAGGAGCTATTAGGTGAATTTTATATGCCTCTAATGCACATCTAGTTTGGGAGAATTTGAGGGAGAGATTTGATAAGGTTAATCGAGTTCGTATTTTTCATTTACACAGAGAAATAGCTACTCTGTCACAAGGATCCAGCTCAATTTTTGCTTATTTCTCAAGGCTGAAGAAGTTGTGGTATGAATATGATGTGATAGTACCATCACCTAATTGTGGTTGTCTAAAGTCTAAGGAGCATGTGGAATATCTTTATAGAAAGAGATTAATGCAGTTTCTGAGTGGTTTGAATGATTCATATGATCAAGCTACGCGACAATTTCTTATGAGGTCTACTGAACCAACCCTCAATCAAGCCTATGCTATGATCCATTCAAGATGAAAGTCAACAGGTTGTTAATGCTAATGTTGTAACTGATAAGCTTGATGTTTTGGTTATGCAGGCAGGGCAAGGCCAAGGATTCAAAGGCAATAAACAGTTTTTGCAATGTGAGCATTGTAAGATGAAGTGCCCCACTAAAAAGAACTATTACAAAATCATAGGTTATCCATCTGCTTTCAAGCAAAAAAAAAGAGGTCTGGTGTTGGCAAATATGATGGTTGGAAGCCTCCTAGTGGTGGACCTCATGAAGGATGGAGGAAGGAGCCCTTAGCTACTTCTAATAGTGCAGATGTAGCATCAGCTTCTCAGACTGCTGGAGACAGTCACAAAGCACCAGAGCACAAAGGATTATTCTACAAACTTGAACAATACAGTCAAATTCTGAACTTGCTAAACAAAGATTCGGGAGATCATCATGCTAATATGGCAGGTATTGTCACTTGTCTGATGTCTAATTTCAAACAACAAAGGGAATGACTTGTAGACTCAGGAGCTCTCACCATATCACCTCTAGTTTAGACCTATTGAATGAAAGTAATCACACTGCCAAGACAAGTATAGACAAGCTTCATTTGCCAATAGAAGGACAGACAGATATCACACATGTTGGTACTTCAAAGTTGTTCAAAGGGGAGATCATTAGCAATTTGCTTTATGTACCTGACTCTAGCTAAAAGAATAAAATCAGTGCATGCAATAGAAAATGCAAGAACGGATAACTTCTGGCATATGAGGCTGGGACACACTTCATTGTTAACTATGAAGAACATAGTAGAGCTTCAAGACAGCATTAGTAATAGAGTACAGAATAAATGCCATATATGTCCTTTGGCAAAGCAGACTAGGCTACATTTTTCACTTAGTTCTTCTAGAGCTGAAGCTCCTTTTAATCTTGTATATATGGACCTTTGAGGACTCTATAAAGTTCCTACATTTGATAGAAACCATTATTTCCTTACTATTGTAGATGATCACACTAGATACACATGGATTTATCTGTTGTAGTTGAAGTCTGAGGTAATTGTAGTGTTAAAACAGTTTGTGACAATGATTAAAAACCAGTTTAACACTATTATCAAGATATTAAGGTCAGATAATGGAATTGAGTTTTTTTTAACTCACAATGTACATAATTATTCACTAAACTTTGGATTATTCATCAAAAAAGTTTTCCCTACACTCCACCGCAGAATGGCATAGTAGAAAGGAAGCATAGACACATCTTTGATACTGCTAGAGCATTACGGTTTCAAGCATCCATTCCTCTCAGATATTGGGGCATGTGTGTGAAGGCAGCAGTGCACTTGACAAACAGATTGCCCTCCATTGTTGTGTCAGGAAGCACACCATATGAGTTGTTATATCACAAAAAGGCCAAGCTAAGTCACCTTAGGATTTTAGGTTGCCTCTGCTATGCAACTAACTTGGTCAAGGGAGATAAGATTGCACAAAGGACCAAACATGCAGTGCTACTTGGCTTTTCAGAGACACAGAAAGGTTACATTTTGCTGGACTTAGCTTTTAGGCTTTTCTTTGTCAGTAGGTGTGTGGTTTCTTAGAGAAACAGATTTTCCATTCAGATCATAGACTTCTTTAGGTTATACAATTCCTCCTGATACTATTTTCCCAGATGCCATCTTGCTCCATCATTTGCAGGATGTAACAGCTGCGCCAGACATGACTAGTCCATCAGAGGTGAGAGAAGAGGAGGTTGGTCAAGACAATATAGTTCCTGATTCATTATGCCAAGGTAATGAGATCCCTGAGGCAGACAATTCAATTTCGGAAGACACCTCTAGAGCAAATGACACTCCAACTACTACTAGTGCTGAGGAGAATGATAACATTCCATCTACTGCTGCTCTTATTGCAGATGCCATTCCATCTGCCCCTACTACTGTGCCTGCTGAGACAGAAGCAACAAAATCAATCAGACAAAGCAAACAACCCATATGGATGAAGGATTATATCACTAAAACCAAGCCTAAGTCACATTGTATCTTGTATCCTTTATCAGGTTACTTGTCCTATGTAGGTACCTTTGTCAAATATCAGATTTATCTTGCAAGTTTCTCTTCTTTGGTTGAACCACAGAGCTTCAGAGAGGCTGGTAAAGACCCCAGGTGGATTGAGGCAATGAAACAAGAAATTACAGCACTTGAAGAAAGCAAGAGGATGGTAGACTACAATCTCATGTTTTAGTCGCTTATTATACACTAATTCACTGCACTTTACTTGTGTTGAGCTTTAATTGGTAGTGTTTTTGTACTTACTCTGTGTCTTATACATTATAAGAGTGATTCCGAGTTATGTAGATGTGTTGGTGCTAATTTGAGCTATTTGGAGCTTTGAAGTATGAGTAGAAGCCAAAGCAATTAAGTCAGAATCACGTTCGGGGGTCGAAAATCAAGTCTGAATGTCAAAAAATAGAAAAATTCTTTTCTACCACCGCCCCGCGGGGCGCGGGGCGCTAGTGCAAAAAGTGGCCAGAAATCATATTTTGAATCGTTCTGCTAAAAAATGGTAGTTTCGTCCGAGGTTTATTTTGGGGGCGGCTTAAATTCATCAAAATACCATTTTGGAGGGACTTTTGACAGATTTTTTACCTAATGAGGTCAAGGAGGGTAAGGAAGAGTTGGAAGAACACAAGCACAAGGATTTCATCATTTCTTCCTCACATCAAGATTCGAGTTTGGAATGAATCTATGTTTTCCTATACTTTAATTACATCTATGAAGAACTTCTCCATAACTATGGAGTAGATCCTTTTGGGTTTTGATGGATTTGGTGTATTGATAATTGTTTGTGGATTATAACTCTATGTTTATTTATTTGAATTGTTTTGAAAGATTTAATTATTGCATCTATATTCACTTGTTCTTGTAATCGAAAGAGGCATAACTTGTGATATCTTTGCATTATATTGTGGTTGAGTTCATAGATTCTTATAAGTAATCGAAAGAGGCTAGTTGAATCATTGATTAAACCTAGTTAGGAGGATAATCGAAAGAGATTCTCCTAAAGACCAATCCATTACGCATTCTTGCATATCTTTACAGATCTTAAATTGGTTCATATTGAGAGGTTGAGGCTTAATCAAGAGAGGAGTTTCTACTAAACAATTATACTGATAATTAAGTGAATTCGAGAGATTCACTCGAACATTAGAAGTGAATTATCTAGAGTTAGATCCGAACAATTATTTTACACCTATCCTATCAAAACCCCATTTTCTCCAATTGATAACTTCCTTACTTACCTTTGTTGCGATTGTCATTAGTCAATAGCTTTAGGTTCTTAGTTAATTGTAGTTAGAAATCATAGAAATCTCCATTGTTAATCCTCCTGGATAGCAATCAAGCTAGAAACTACGAGAACACTGTTTAAAATCCAATCTCTATGGATATGATATTATACTATACTATCTTTGACTAGCGAGTACAATTTAAGTGTGTGTTTTACGCTCATCAAATATTGGCGTCGTTGTCAGAGATTGGCAATCAATAGTGTTTGAAATAGTTTGTAGTGCTAATTCAGGAATTAGCTTTTAGTTTTTTTTTATTTTCCTCTTTTATTTTTAGTTTTGTTAGGTTAACTTCTCTTCAAGATTTCTTTTGTTGAAGAAATCCTGAAGAGCATATTCTTGATATTGAACTCTAAATGATGTAAAGGTAGACTACAACCAGCCTTAGAAAACGGTTGAAGAGTTAGCAGCTGAATATTATCAGTGGTCTGCTACGTGTTTTAAATGCGGTAGAAATCATCTATGGGTTGATTGTCAAGCATGTAGGTATTTCTCCTATGGATCATATTTTGAAAACTCTCACTCCATTTCTAGTCCGTACAGATATGAGGATTCATATGGGCATCTAACTCCGGTTGGGACGAATACCCTTATTATGACTGGAATGAAAGCGAAGTGAGACAACCACCTCAAAGAGTGAATGATAGTTTAGAAGAGCTTATGTATAAGTTCATAAATAATGTGGAAGAGAAATTTACACAAAATGATGAAGCCACTAACAACCTAACAATGCAAGTGAATCAATTAATAAATACACTTCCAGAAAGCTCATTGCATTGTGATGGTAAATATATGGAGGAGATTTCCTGTGAGAATGAGCCTACCCGAGATGATGAACATCTACAGAGAGAGTTTTTCACTTTACAAGAGGACTCTGTTTCAACTGAGATGATTGAAGATGAGGCTTTGGTTGATTGTGCATCAATAAAAAAACAGTTAAAATATCCATCTACCTATCTACATTTACAATTTTTATTAGAAGAGAATGAGGAAAAATGGTCTTGGACATACTAGAGGAACACTCACATGACCCTTCTTCTTCATTTTCTTATTCTAACCTTGATCATGTGGATTTTATTTTTGGAGATTTACAGGAGTGTGCATGGATTGATCTTGTAAATGAATGTAGAAACAAGTTGAGGATGATCCTATAAAGAACAATCCATCGCTCAAAATGAGGCCAAGAAAGAAAGAAAAGAGCGGTTCTTTCAAATATCCTTAAAGGAATTTGGCCTGATGAGCTCTATAAAAAATCCTGTGGAGCGAAAACGAAAAATGAATTCAGAATTAGGGCTGGGAGTTCACAAGTTCTCGGAAACAGAAAAAGCTCAGGGGAGTTGTCTTTACCTCATGCTTTTTATTTGTGTGCCATGGGGACATGCCACAATTTAAAGTGTGAGGTGGGGATCTAATTATGTAAATGTGAAAATATGTAAATGTGCCTTTGTTTTTATTTCTTTTGATTGAAATTTTTAAAAGTCAAAAAAAATAAATTGTTTTCCTTAGGTAGTATAATAAATCCCCGTTGGTTTTTCTTGTGCCAGGGTTCTTTTTCAAGGGTTTTGTTTGAATCGATTTTGGTTAGTTTTTAAATTTTTTTAGGAGTAGGAAACCTTGTGCTATGATTTGAAATGGAAGCAATATCTCTTGACTGTATTATGCCTTGAGAATAGTAAGTGTTTTAGTTGTAACACTTAGGCTCAGTCTTTGACTCTTGTATAAGTACCTTAAATTGTGCGATCTTAACTTTACTTAATTGCTTTGACTAGAGTGTCTCGATGAGTCCGATCCTGAGTAAGTTATGTGTCATGTGTGTGTGAGGTTTCGTGTATGATGTGCATTGCATTTGATGTCTAGAACTTGCCCCGTGCTTTTGAAAATTAAATTAGTAGTTTTATTCAGTCTTGGAAGTGATATAGGCAATATTTGTTGAGCCAGTTATATGTTGTACCTACCTAATTGATATGTATTTTAGTTAACCCCTTTTGAGCCTGGAATCATGTTTCTTTGGCAACCACATTGCAAGTCTTACACATTTGTTTGAATGACCATCTATTCGAACCTTTTTACCTCCCGCGAGCACTTGAATTTGTTATGAACTTTGTAAAAGTTAAAGTGTGGAGTGTTGGTTTGGCTTTTGAGTGGAACTATTGAAATAAGAAGAAAGGTGCATTGTTTTGAAAAAGTAAGAGCCACTTAAATTGAAAGAGAGAGAGAAAATGGTTGTATTGTTGTGACAAAAAAAATATTCATTGATAGTGATAACGCTTGATGTATTTGTGCTTAAAGAAGTTGGGAGTTGATGTATATTGATGTAAAGGTGGAGTTATGGTTTAACAAAAGTATGGGATTTTGAACGGCCAATAGTGCTTAGGGAGGTGTAGTCAATATATCCAATGTATCCTACCCATCCCGCAGCCTACGTTACCACCAAATATAGTCCTATTTGATCCTAGACTGAATAAGCTCAATTAGTAGAGTAGAACACTTCGGGCAAGCTTATGGTACATTCTTTGTGGTGCATGAATTTCATTTCTGAGAGTGAGTTAATTCTTTCTATTTTGAGTTCCTATGTGTTCTTAAATTTTATTGTGTGTGAAATACTCTCTATTATTGTATGAGGGCACTTGAATCACGAAGGAAAGATAATATCGTTGACCTCTGTGTTAGAGTAAGTGAGCGGGTTGTGAAAAATGCGTGGTGCTTTTGAGTCAAATATTGAGACGAGGATGTTACGGTATTGTGCTTAATCTGTTTCAATTATTCTTGGTGTGATGATTTAGGAGAGTTGCTCAAAAAGGTCGTGTCTATGTGAAATGTTGTTTAATTGCTCGAGGACGAGCAATGGTTTAAGTGTGGGATGTTGATAGTGGACTATAATCCCGTGTTTTAGTCGCTTATTACACTTTACTTGTGTTGAGCTTTAATTGGTAGAGTTTTTGCACTTATTGTGTGTTTTATGCCTTATAGGAGTGATTTCGAGTTATGTAGATGTTGTGGAGCTACTTTGAGCTATGTGCAGCTTTGAAGTCTGAGTAGAAGCCAAAGCAATTAAGCCGGGATCATGTTGGGGGTTCGAAAACCAAGTCTGGATGTCAAAAATTTGAAAAACTCATTTCTGGCCGTAATTTGCACTGCCGCCCCCCGGGGCGCGGGGCGCTAGTGCAAAAAGTGGCCAGAAATCATATTTTGAATCGTCCTGGAATTTTCCACAACCGTGCCGCATAGGGCGGCGCAACATGCGGCGCGGTAGCCCAAAAATATTAGAGTGACTTCCCAGTTCCGCTAAAAAATGGTAGTTTCGTCCGAGGTTTATTTAGGGGGCGGCTTAAATTCACCAAAATACCATTTTGGAGGGACTTTTGACAGATTTTCGACCTAAGGAGGCCAAGGAGGCTAAGGAGGAGTTGAAAGAACACAAGCACAAGGATTTCATCATTCCTTCCTCACATCAAGATCCGGGTTTGGAATGAATCTATGTTTTCCTATACTTTAATTACATATGTGAAGAACTTCTCCATAACTATGGAGTAGATCCTTTTGGGTTTTGATGGATTTGGTGTATTGATGATTGTTTGTGGATTATAACTCTATTTTTATTTATTTGAATCATTTTGAAAGATTTAATTGTTGCATCTATATTCACTTGTTCTTGTAATCGAAAGAGGCATAACTTGTGATATATTCGCATTATATTGTTGGTTGAGTTCATAGATTCTTATAAGTAATCGAAAAATGTCCTTTCAGATTTTCTTCCTTTTTACTTACTTCCTAAAACTCGCTGCGTCTTCACTAAAGCCTCCGTACAGAGTGAACTGTTGGAACAGTGACAAAGCTTATCGACGATGGTCGACTCACAGTCGTCAACCGGTGGAAAACCACTAGACCAGCCCTAAAATTTTCCCCATCTCCTTGCGCAACATCCCCAACAAACAGCACCTCAAAATAACTCCTCAGCAGTTACAAATTTACAAAATAGTAGTGGGTTTACTGTAGCGATAAATCGCCAGGGAGTTCCTAACACTTCCTCTCCTTCTTCAGGTCCACATGCAGAAGATTCCACCATGGTTAGTGAGAGCTCTGACCAACAGAACAGTCGAAAACCAAACCAGTTGGTCGCGGATGATTCCATAAACCAAGTTGCTCAAAACCAAAGCGAAATGACTATTGATGTTCAAGAGAACATTTCCCACCCCTCAATTTCTAATTTGATTGAGCCACTCTTCACAATAGTGCAAAAGGAGAACCTGACAGTGTCGAGCACACCAGGTGTTCGACAAAATGCCAATGGCACTGTACCAGCTCAATTGTGCGACCATTTCACTCCTCAACCTCCCCATGGTCATAAGGAAACTAATCGTCAAGCAAAAGCACAAGGTTTGCTTCAAAAAGATGATGTTCAAATTATTTCTCCCCCCACTGTAATGCCGCAGGGTAGCAGTGCTAGTGTGGTATCACGGCAGCTGTACAAAGCTCACTTGCTGTCCCAGGCAACCCCTATGACTACAAATCCCACAAGCCAAGATCCTACAAGCACTAGTAAAACAGCTAGCCTTGTGACTACTACAGCAACAGCACAACCTGCCCAATAGCAGCAGCAGCAGCAGCTGCTGCAAACTGATATACTCGTCTCTGATGTTGATAAGCACACTGCGACACTGCCATCAACCTCAGCCCAAGCTCCCATCAAGGTCTCCTCCAACTTTGATAAGCCAAAACATCCCAAAAGAAGCCTAAAACCACCAATTAAAGATACAGAACCAGATAATTCACACACACCAGCAACCCAAGCCGTAACAGTTAATACCAGCAAATATCAACTTCCTAGCACTTCCACAAAACCCAAAATTCAAGCCAACACCACTCCCCTTCCACCTACTGTCACACAATCATATGTCACTAGATTAAGAGCCAGACATAAGGCAGAAATTACCCCAATCCAATTCACCCCACCAGTCATTACTACCAAACAAGGCAGGCTTGCTGTGCTTTTCAAAAGAGAGGATTACATGATCAAGTTTGCAGACAGATGCAAATTCACAGTGATAGGAAAATTCCTCAACACCATGCCAAGAATGGAGGTGATTAGGAAGAGCTTCATAGCTCAAACTGAACTCAGAGGAGGGGTGAAGATTGCACACTTCAATGCCAGGACAGTTTACATAGACCTTGATAATGAGTACGATCACACCACAATATGGACTAAGCAATACATGTATATACAGGGCCAAATGATGAAATTGGAAGCATGGAATCCAGTATTCAAACCTATTGAGGACTCGCCAATAGTCCCTATATGGATTGTTATCCCAGAACTACCATGACATCTATATTATATGGAGATTCTAACTCCTTTGCTATCTCCTGTTGGTAAAGCCCTGTTCCTGGATCTTGCCTTATTTCAAAAGACCAGAGGCAGTGTTGCTAAGATCAAGATGCAAATTGACCTCACCAAAGACTTACCTACACATGTATGGCTAGGATATGATGATGATGTCAATGGAGAAGGTCAATGGCTTCAGATTCAATATGATAACCTCCCACAGTACTGCTCATACTGCAGGCATCAGGGTCACTCGCCTCAAACTTGTCAACTTAAGCTGAAAGAGGAGGAAAGGAGGATTCACCGGCTACAGAGAAAGACTTACCGGCCACAACTTCGAGTCACACCAAAGATAACCAGCATAAGGGTCAACAAAAACCAAAAATGCAAAACTCTAATGTAAATAAATCAGCAAGAGAGCAAAACAGTAACCAAAAAGCTGAGGAATATTAAAAGAGCAGGGATCACCAAAATCAAGGGGTAACTCCATCAAATGATGAATGGCAAACACAGAAAAAGAAGTACTTTAAAGGTAACTCGCAAGCCAACAAGAAGCAACAGCAGATATACATGCCAAAACAAAATACAATGCAACTTGTTGATGCTGCAACCACACAGGAAGCCACCAAAACTATACGGTCATGTATACCTTCTACTTCTCATCAGGTAACTTTAGAAGTATTGAATTATATTCATAACTCTGGAGATACCAACACTGTATCCCATTCCCATGATCCCCCTATTATACCTGTTGTTAATGAAGTTGATGGAGGAAAGGAGAAATGTCAGGAGAAAACTAGTTTTTTGTAGGATGGGGTACCTATGGGGGTTGGGATTCCTCATGTTTTGCATGAGTGTGCTAGAGCACAATTAATAGACCATAGGATGGCCCCCCTCAAGCCTCATACAGTTACTGCAATGGGAGAAGAGACATGTGAAATAAACAGCTCAGATGAATACCAAATTGATCAGCAGGAAGATGCAATAAAAAGACTTCTAAAAGGGAAAGCCCCTGTAGTATCAGATTTCAGCATACAATCCCCTAAATCCAAAAATAAGCCAAGCCAGAAAAAGAGAAAAGCCATGAGAAAACAGTCTGCAGGAATCTCTATTAATGAACCCACAACAGAACAGCAGCTTCAGGAATCTACTACTCTATACCAAAGCCCAACTGCCAACTTGAAATGGAATCCTGATGTTGATACTACCAACAAACCACAGACATATAGAGACCTTGTACCAGATCCCTCCCTTTCACAACCTCTGTTACATACCAATGAGCAGGACAGGCAGGAGGAACTGAATAAACACACTACTCTAACATATGCTCCACTAGAAGAGTGTCCTCTAAAATATTCTTCAGAACATGATGAATATAGACCTATTCTCTCAGAGGATAAGATGAGTGGAGGCTTTGAGGAAGAAGCTGGACTCAATGATGCCACAAAAGAGGACCAACATTGTGATCTCCTTGCAGCAGCCATTAATGGGGAACACTATCAAAATGCTATCATTCAGAACCAGGGGTTATCTCCTAGAGCATACAGCTCATCACCAAGGATCACAAGAAACATGGCTGCTAGAAAAAGCATTGTCCCACCAAAATCCAACCCCCCTCCATGTTTTAATGATTAGTACATTTATATGGAATTTCAGAGGGATTAGAACCTCTGGAGCAATTGAGAGACTCAAAACATTAAAACAAATCTATAATCTTTCTCTCATAGCTATTCTAGAACCATTCCTAGACTTTTCACATATCACTCAATACCAAAACCAACTTTCTATGCATCATGTAGCTTCCAACACCAATGACAAGATATGAATTTTCTGGGATAAGGATTTCTCTGGTACTATCGCAGATCAAGATGAACAGCAAGTCATAATTGAGTTAAAGCATGCTGAAGCTCCTGAAATCTTCCATCTCACAGTCATATATGCTAAATGCAAACCTCCTTTAAGGAGGCCATCGTGGGACAAGCTAAGGAACAAAGCACAGAACTCTAGTATACCATGGTGTGCCATTGAGGATTTCAATGTGATTGCATCAATTGAAGAAAAGATAGGGGGTATTCCATACCAACTCAACAAAAGTCTAGAGTTTCTAAGCATGATTGAGGACTGTGGACTCACTGACCTTGGATACTATGGACCTAGATACACTTGGTCTAATGGCAGAGGCCCCTGCTCAATTGTATGGAAAAGACTGGATAGGGGATTAGCCAATGACAATTGGCTTGCTGCACACCCTGCCACTACCATTACACATCTAGCATCTACAGGATCAGATCATTGCCCTCTTCTCTTGGAAATCAAACTCAGACAGGATAATGCCACTAAGTATTTTAAATTCCTGAACTGCTGGATAGAAAATGCAACCTTCCTGCCACTGGTACAGCAAGTCTGGAATACGCCAGTCACTGGAAATGCAATGTGGATTTTCCATCAAAAAACTAAAACACTCTGCAAAGAATTATCCAAATGGTCCAGACAGGAATATGGAGATATTTTTCAGAAAGTCAAGGAATTTGAAGAGAAAGTCAGAAAAGCAGAAGAGACCTGGGCACAGTCCAACAAAGAATCAAATAGAACAATTGCCCATGAACTCAATGCTCAATATGTCAAACATTTGAAGATTAAAGAGGCTATCCTGAAGCAAAAAACAAAACTACAATGGTTCAAGGATGGATATGCCAACACCAAATATTTTCATAGTCTGATCAGAGGCAGAAGAAAAAAGTTGTATATCCACAAAATCAAAAATGAAGATAATGACTCGATATATGGTGATGAAGCAATAGGTGAAGCTGTCTGTGACCATTTCCACAACTTATTCACTGATCTTGGAGGAGTCATCAGGAAAGATCTTCTATCTTACATTCCTACACTAATTACAGAAGAAGATAATCATCAACTCAACAAAGATCCTACAATGGAAGAGCTCAAAGAAACTGTTTTCTCAATGAACTCATCCAGTGCTGCAGGTCCAGATGGCCTCACTGGAAAGTTCTTCCAGCATTAGTTTGATCTCTTCAATGTAGTGAAGGCATTCTTCTATGGTCAATCAATGTCTAGGTACATGATACAAGCATGCTTGGTACTGATATCTAAAGTGGAATTCCCTAACACTTTGTCAGAATTTAGACCTATAAGTTTGAGCAAATTTCATCAATAAGATAATATCCAAGATTATTTCCAAAAAAATTGCACCTATTCTTCCCAATATCATCTCCCCAAACCAAAATGGCTTTATCAAAGGCAGAAGCATCTCTGAAAATATTATGCTTGCACAAGAGATTGTCCAGGGAATCAAGAAGCCAAACATAGGCGCTAATGTAGTGATCAAATTGGATATGGCAAAGGCTTATGATAGAGTATCTTGATCCTTTACATGTATAATGATGAGAAGTATGGGTTTTAGTAAAAGAATCATTGACATGGTATGGAGAACAATGTCCAACAACTGGTACTCTGTTATAGTCAATGGCACAAGATTTGGCTTCTTTCACTCCACTAGAGGTCTAAAACAAGGGGACCCTCTGGCACCTTCACTTTTTATTTTGGGAGTTGAATTATTGTCTAGGATGCTCAACAATCTCAAACATGATCAGTTCTTTAATGGCTTTTATACGGAAAAGAGAGGACCTCAAATCACACATCTGAGCTTCGCAGATGATGTGATCATTTTCACCTCAGGCTACAGAACCTCTTTAAAAAAGATCATGAAAGTTCTTCAAGATTATGAGCAGACATCTGGGTAACAGATTAACAAAAACAAAAGTCATTTTATGACTGCCCCCTCTGCCTTCCAATACACTACCAGGAGAATTCAGTAGGTCACAGGCTTTACCAAAAAGGAATCCTCTCTAACCTATTTAGGATGCCCCCTATACATTGGCAGGAAAAGGATTATGCACTTCAATAGTATCATCTCTAAAGTGGTAAGTAGGATAAGAGGTTGGCATGGCAGGTTAGTATCTTATGGGGGTCGATTGACCTTAATCAAGCATGTCTTGCAATCACTCCCTATTCACTTGTTGTCAGCAGTCACACCCCCAAAAGCTGTCCTTAAACAGATAGAGAAACTGGCAGCTAACTTTTTCTGGGGGATGAACAAAGAAAAGAACAAGTACCATTGAGCTTCATGGCACACCCTATCATATCCACTGGAAGAGGGGGGCATTGGACTGAGACCTATAGCAGAGATTTGTAAATCTATGGAATACAAACAATGGTGGGGATTCAGGACCAAACAGACACTATGGAGTAATTTCTTATTGGCCAAATACCATAAGAGATCACACCCCAGATCAAAAAAGTGGAGCTCTGGCCAGTCACAGACATGGAGAAGAATGATGATCAACAAAGAAACTGCTGACCATCACATTCAATGGAGACTACACTCAGGAAATTCCAGCTTCTGGTGGGATAACTGGCTAGGTACTGGGCACTTAGCTAACTTTAAACAAGGGCAGGGCAGGCTCGGCAACACCAAGGTATCACATTACTGGACAGACGGGTAATGGGATATCCAGAAACTCAGTCAAATAACATCTCAAATAGCTCCCCTGTCCATAATCTCACACATTCTCCAAGTCAAAATCTATTATAACCCCCACATATGACACACCAATATGGTAGCCTTCTGCTTCTGGGGAATTCTCATGGACTGTATTGAGATAAAGACACCACGTACTGCTCACAAATAAGATGATATGGCACAAGAAAATACCCTTCAAATGGTCCTTTTGCCTGTGGAGAGCATTGAGAAACAAGCTGCCCACAGATGACAGAGTAGCTAGGTTTGGACCTCCAAGTTTAACAAATGTGTATGTTGTACCAAAGCAGGGAATGAAATAGCGGAGCATATACTCAACTCAGGTCAATTTGCCCAAATCATCTGGAAACACTTCAATGCACCAGTTGGATTCAGAATCACAGACAGTCCCTAACAATAAAGTTAATGAACCGGTGGCTGCAAAAAAGAGAGAATGAGGTGCAGAAATTGGTCCTAGATACATTGCCAATCATTATATGCTGGAATCTGTGGAAGAACATATGTGCAGCCAAATATGGGGAAAAATCATCATCAGTGACCAGAGCACTGTACTCAATCACATCTGATCTACTTTTGCTGCTCAGAACATCTTATGCTAACATCAAATGGCCTGTCACATGGCCAGAAATGTACATAGCTATAGAGAGTTTACAGCATCACACCAATGTGCAGCAAGTAGTTTGGTTGAAGCCAACAACTGGGTATGTCAAAATCAACTCAGATGGCAGTGCTCTAGGCAACCCAGGGAAAATAGGAGCAGGGGTCATCATTAGGGACCAACAAGGTAATTTCATTCATGCTATTTCAAGTCCACTGGGAGAGGTAACTAATAATTTAACAGAAACTCAAGTGGCACTCATTAGCATCAACCGGTGCATGCAAAATGGTTACACCAAACTTCATCTGGAAACAGACTCTAAACTGCTTACCAATGGCTAACAGGACAGTCTAAACCATCATGGACCTTAGATATGATAATATAGGAAATCAAACATTTGAGCCAACATTGTGAAGGCTTTAAGTGCACTCATGTCCTGAGAGAAGCCAATGGTCCAGCTGATACCCTATCCAAACTGAGCCATGATTCCAACTTCCTAAGACATTATAATAGCCAAAGGGACCTGCCTACACTCATAAGGGGACAGATTCACCTTGACAGTAAAGACACCCCTACATTTAGACATAGGATGTCCAAAAGACTCAACTTCCCACCACACATGATGAATCACAATGCACCTGGATGATTAACATGAACATATCTTGAGGGAAGAAACAGTAACTCAACATACCACAAAGTTAGGATACAGTAATATAAGCACAAGCAGTAAGCTGAGCAGTAGACTATCCTTCCCTTTGACTGCTCTGCTACTGAAAATCCACTGTTCACCCAACCTAGCTCAAAATTCCCTATTTAAGATACTAACACACAAGCCAAAATCAGTAAGCCAACAGGAACTCCCCCTCCTTAACATGTCTGCTGAGTTTTGCAGGTACAAGACACAGCAATGCCTCACTGCTGCAGCTACAAAGGCAGTCACTATAACACATGGTGCTACAACCTTTGTAACTGCAGCAATTCCCCCCCCCCCTTTTTCACAGCTCTTTTTTCTGCAGAAAAATAGAGCAGAAGCAGAAGCAGTAAACTGAGCATAAGCAGAAGCAGTATCTGTATCAAATACATAGCTCCAGTAGCAGCATTAACCTGAGCAGCAGACAGTCCTTTTCTTGACTGCTGTGCTGCTGGTTTTCACAGTTGAATTATTGCAAGGAAATAGATCCGTCCAGTGCATTACTAAGGCTAAACATCACAGAAGCAGGTTCCTAGTAGCAACATCAATCCAACAACTGCATAATACCCACTGCAGCGGTAAATTGAGCAGCAGACAGCCCTTCCCTCAGACTGTTCTACTGCTGCATTCACAGATTTTTCTCAGCAGGGAAATAGGCACCTCCAGCAATGCATCAACTACAAAACACCCCCACAGCAACAGGAAAATAGATCCCTCCAGCAGTGGCAGTAACAACATCAAGGAAAATACAGTCACCACTCCAACAGAATTCACAACTCACAGAAGCAAAACATCTTCACAGCAGCAGTAGCAACAATCCTCAACTATGCTTTCTTTGTCAAAACAAAGTTGATGATTGTTACCTTCTACTTGATGATACATCATGTAGAAGATACTCCTTTTTGCTAGAAATAGACCTTATCGTATAGAGAGGATACTATTTCAAACTACTCCCTTAGTAGATTTAGGAACATATGTACTTTTTGTATAGATTGACCTAGATTCATTTCACAATATTTTTGTATATATGATTGTCTGTCGATGTTACAAGATAGACAATCATTACATCATCATAGGTCTAACCCATCACAATTATCTACGTATACTTGGTTATCAAGTCTCGATGATCAAGAATGCACATCTTTCATATTGGGAGGTAAGGTCTATGCCCCCCTCCATCTTTGTAATTATGATTTTATATATATGAAAATTAACACTAGGCACACTGCCTAGTGAATTTGACCCAAAAAAATCGAAAAAGGCTAGTTGAATCATTGATTAAACCTAGTTAGGAGGATAATCGAAAGAGATTCTCCTAAAGACCAATCCATTACGCATTCTACCATATCTTCACAGAGCTTAAATTGGTTCATATTGAGAGGTTGAGACTTAATCAAGAGAGGAGTTTCTACTAAACAATTGTACTAATAATTAAGTGAATTCAAGAGATTCACTTGAACATTAGAAGTGAATTATCTAGAGTTAGATCCCGAATAATTATCTTGCACCTATCCTATCAAAACCCCATTTTCTCCCATTTATAACTTCCTTGCTTACCTTTGTTGCGATTGTCATTAGTCAATAGTTTTAGGTTCTTAGTTAATTGTAGTTAGAAATCATAGAAATATCTATTGTTGATCCTCCTGGATAGCAATCAAGCTAGAAACGACGACAACACTGTTTAAATTCAATCCCTGTGGATTTGATATTATACTATACTATCCTTGACAAGTGAGTACAATTTAACTATGTGTTTTTCGCTCGTCACAAGACTTGGGAGATAGTTGACTTGTCTAAAAGGAAGAATTTTGTGGGATCGTAATGGGTGTACAAGATCAAATTTAAGGTAGATGGGGAAGTAGTAAGGGTTAAGGAAAGATTAGTTGCCAAAGGGTACAGCCGAAGATAAGGTTTGGATTACCATGATACTTTTTCTCCTGTGGCAAAGATGGTTACAGTGAGATCCATCATAGCATTAGCAGCATCAAAAGAATGGGATTTATTCCAAATAGATATTTATAATACCTTTTTGCAAGGTGATCAATGTGAGGAGGTATACATGGAGATACTAGAAGGCTTTAGAAGTCAGGGGGAGAAGATGGCGTGTAGATTGCTCAAGTCCTTATATGGACTCAAGCAATCATCTAGGCAATGGAATATTAAGTTGACTGAAGCCTTGATTGGTGTAGGTTTCACTCAATGTAATCATGACTACTCTCTGTTCACCATGAGAAAGGGTGAGGATGTGGTGATTATTTTGGTCTATGTAGATGATCTATGTATAACAGGAAGTAGCAAGGAACTTGTGAGTGTTGCTAAAAGTATACTGCATGACAAGTTCAAAATAAAGGACCTAGGGGAACTTAAGTACTTCCTAGGCATAGAAGTCCTAAGATCACAACAATGCATTTTATTGAATCAAAAAAATATGTACTTGAGTTGATTTCAGAAATGAGACTCAGTGGAGCAAAGCCTTCTGCCACACCGCTGGAGACAAACTACAAGTTGACTATTATGGAATATGATAAGGTAGTGGGAACAACAAAAGACTTGCCTCTGCAGGATGTTTGTGCTAATTAGAGATTGTTGGAGAAGTTGCTATATGTGACTATCACCAGACCTAATATTAGCTACACAGTGCAGACACTAAGTCAATTCATGCAAATACCTAAGCAATCAAATTGGGAAGCTGCAATTAGATTGGTTAAGTATCTCAAGAATGCACTTGTTCTAGGTTTATTTATGAAGGCAAACCAACACAACATCTTACTTGTTGGTGTGATTCTGACTGGGCTGCTTGTCCTAACACTGGAAGGTCTGTAACTGGATACATTGTTAAGTTTGGTGGATCCTTGGTGTCTTGAAAGTCCAAGAAGCAGCAAACTGTCTCTAGAAGCTCAGTAGAGGTAGAATATCGAAGCATGGCATCTGCTGTAGCTGAAGTAACATGGTTACTTGGTCTATTTCAGGAGTTGGGAGTTGAAATTGCACAACCCGTCATGGTTCATAGTCACAGCAAGGCTGCTATACGGATTGCCGCAAATTCAATCTTTCATGCACGTACTAAATATATCGAAATTGATTACCACTTTGTTAGAGATAAAGTCAAGGAAAGGGTCATACGCACAGCTTTCATTGGAACTAAAGATCAGCAGGCAGATTTATTGACAAAGGGACTCAACAAGGTATAACACTTCCATTTGATGGGCAAGCTGGGAGTGCTCAACATTTTGCACCCTCCAGCTTGGGGGGGAGTATTGACATATAACATGAGGACGCGTGGCAGCATTTGTATAGACCAATTAGTTAGTTAGTTAAATGCAGTTAGTTAGTTGGTTAGAATAGTAACCTTATGTCCAGCTGTAGCTTAGCTGTCAATAGTCGGTTAGTGATGTTGTTAGTGAGTTAATTTGTATGTATAGGTGTAAACACTCAGATAATGAAGTTAGTTATTATTTTCCCAATTGAGTCTCTCTTCTCTCTCATCGTACTAGTAAGCTCCATTAGAGAAGCTTCAAGCTCCCTCAGTTAAGGTATTTTAGCACTTTCTCGCACCCGTACTTAATGAGAGCTTAGTACATCAACTTTCTTTTATGTTGAAAAGAGGGAGTAGTAGATACAATATTGAAGACGATAACAAAAAACGCAGAGGTCTCTGTTTATAAAGGAGTCATAATTTCACAAAATATATAAATATCATTTATCTTCCATTTGTAACCAAACTACATTAAAATCCTACAAAGCAACAAACTTACCTATGGGGCATGAATTTATTTATTTCCTCCTTATTTAGTCTAGCTCTCATGAGGGGCAGAGTGTCGGAAATGGTTTCAGTCGAATTAAATGGATTTAGCTTAAATCGTTGTATTTATCTTTAAAAATTTATTAAATATCTATAAATTATTAACTTAATACTCAATAACTTAAAAAAACTAAAATCTCGAACCCATAAACTTAATATTCTGATTCCACCTCCGGCTCCGATTAATCATTGCCTCTCTTTGTAGATTTTCTATCAGAGGCGTCAAGTGGAGGGGATGACCAAATTTAGAGATATTAAAATAAATCGAATTGATAAATAAGTAGGTTATGATGATATATGTCCAGCTCAATACGTCCAAATTTCGTAGGGTAAATTTTCCAGTTTATGTCTCGTTAAATATCTTAACCTTCCTCTCTTTTTAAACCCGTTACACTTCACAACTATCTTCCGAAAGAAAAAGAAAACGAGAAAAAAGAAAATTTGAAGAAGCAAACAAGAGTAATTGATTTCTTGAATTTGGGTGATAAAATTCTTTAATTACCCAAAAAAGAGTATTTGAAACTTAAAGGAAGCTTTCTGTTGCATATGAAAACTATTGGGGAGCAATACGTAATTATTTCCAATTGGGAAGAGTGAAATAGACGAAGCAAGAAAAACCGGACAAAGGAAAAAAACAAAAACAAAAAAGGAGAAACACACAAGTAGCGCAACGTACAAGAAGGTCGAAACCCGCAACGGTAACAGCCCTTTCTTCTTCTTCTTCAGTCAAGTAAGCTGAAAACCCTTCTCTCTGCTTTCTTTTTTTCATTTTCTTAGTGATCCTATGATGTTTTTTCACATAGAAAATTTGTCCCCTTTTTATTCAGTTTTTATTAACTTTTCAAAGAAATTCTCTGTATTGCATCAAATTCGTTTCAATTATTGAATTTGGTCAAACCCTTTGAAGCATATATGCTTGTTGTCTCAATTAGTAAAAGGGTACTAACTAAATGTCTCATTTTTATACTTCCCAAATTTGTCTTATTGAACTGTATATATTATGCATTAATTGGTATATTCAAAATTTCACTATTTTGAACACTCATTTTATTTGTGTTGTACTAAATGGTAGATTGCAGTTTAGTTTGATAGCTTAGTTGTATTACATATACAGTGTTTTGTACTATTTTTTCATATTTTTTATGATTCGCTGTATACATGTGCAGAGCGGATGTAGCTAACAGGCTAGGGGCTCAACTGCAATCTGTAACTTTAATACGTAGCTTAGATAAAGATGTAAAAGATTACCAAAATTTCAATAAATATTATTTGAACTCATAATTTTAAATGTGCAGTTGATTCAGTGGTAAAAACATAAATATTGAACCCATCAAATTAAAATCCTGGATCCGCCTTTGTATATGTGATTTCCTTAGCATTACCATATCCATTTGCACTAAAGCATTGGCAACTATTTAAGGGGTTCAAAAAGTTTCAATTTTTAATGATGGTTATGCTAATTTTTTCCTTTCCTTTTGTTATTGTAGATCTTTATAGAGTTTTACTGATCAATTAGCACTTCAAGGGGCTTTTGATGGATAGTATTGTAGATGCACTGAACAATGCATATCAAAATTTTGTTGCAGCAGCTGCCGCTGCACTTGAATCAAAGGAGAGTTCAAATGGTCAGAAAACAGTAGCAACTGATGCTGCATTAGAAAACTTTAAGCAACGATGGGAGTTGTTCAGGGTTGCTTGTGATCAGGCAGAGGAGTTTGTTGAGTCAGTTAAACAAAGAATAGGTTCCGAGTGTCTTGTGGATGAGGCTACAGGCTCTGTTTCAGGGAAGCCTGGGCAGTCATCAGCAACAAGTGGCCTTCAACCCATTAGTGCTGTTAGATTGGAGCAGATGAGTAAAGCTGTCAGATGGCTAGTGATAGAATTGCAACATGGTTCTGGAGCGAGTAGTGCTTCTACACACCCTAACCCTTCTGCTCCTTTTGATGCTAGATTTACTGAAGATGCCACTCAATAGGTATACTGAAATTTTGCTGATACTTTTTCCTCTTTGTTGTCGTTGACTATCCTAAATAATCTGGGAACAAATTTTGTATTGTTTAATGAACTCTAAGTAAATAGGCTTTGTTTCCTGGACTCGATCAAGCAATTAAGTGGGCGTTTGGACATAAAAGAATTGTACAATTTCAAAGAAAAGTGAAATTTTCAAGTGAAAATGGTATTTGAAAATTAGAGTTGTGTTTGGACATGAATATGATTTTAGGTTGTTTTTGAATTTTTGTGAGTGATCTAGTGAAAATTTTGAAAAATAACTTTTTGGAGTTTTTCAAATTTTCGAAAAATTTTAAAATTCATCTTCAAGTGAAAATTGAAAATTTTATAGCCAAACACTGATTACGAAAAAAAGTGAGAATTTTTTGAAAAAAAAAGTGAAAAATTCTTATGACCAAACGGGCTCTGGAGTGGTTCCTTGAAACTGAATCTGACTCCTATGTAAGAGCTTCTGTTACATTTTACTCATAAGTGCATAATTCCGCGTGTACTTTTATCTATCACAGCTTCATAGTAACAATTTGCTTCAGCAGTTTCTATGTCCGATTCACTCATGTTTTCTTCTTCTTTTAGTGTCTGGTTCGCTTGTTCATTAATGATTGAGGAGTTCTTTTCTCCTCCCTTTCAACAAGCTAGACTAAAGACCTGTCTTGCTTTTAAAATGCTTCATATTAAAAGATGCTTCGTATTGTATATTTGTTTCGCAAACTAACATGGTCGTATGGTAGTATGTGTTCCCATCTTATGGGGTGTCTGACAAGAAAGGAAATTAAGGGAAGGAAGTTGATCCGTCAAGTTATAAAATGTGGGAGGGTACATAGGCTGAACTTTTCGTTAATGTGTTGCTCATGATGAAAAGGAACAAAGTGTAAACAAGAAATATGCATGATCGTCTTTTCCCTTGCATTTTCCTTGATGCGCACACATGAGCACGGCCACACACCTATGTATCATGTAATATATACAAATCTACAGCCGCAACATATTGAATTTATTTTAACTAGTCAGTTGTGATGGTGGGAAATTACTTTACTTGGGCGTGCCATTCGACCTTGAAATACAATAGAGATACAAAATCCCCTATTTTAATGAAGAGACATCAAAATATGTAAAGTTCTTCCCTTTAGAGGACAATAAATGCAAAGTGACTTCCTTAAAAAGGAGATAAATCAACTTCTTTTAGATGCCTACCTTGAGCTTCTCATTTTTTGAAATTGCTCCATTGTGTTACGACCTTATAGAAAAGAGAGTTGATAACATAAGCGAAGAAAGAGAAGAAATTAAATCTTAAATTATTGAATAACAAGAGCTAGAATTACGTCTTAACATATTGATATTTAGAAGTTTGGTGTAGTTAGTTGGCGCTGCTTGTGTAAAAGCATGGGGTGTATGCGGACTACGTTTTGCAACATTGTGATTGCCTCTAGGTTATGGTCCTTGATAAATCAATACTCGACATTCAACGGCTGCTCCATTGCATGGTTGCGGAGATGACATATCCTGTTATATTTTTTGTTGTTGTTGAGGGAAAGAAATAGGATAACTTTGAAGGGGTCGCGAGTTTTTGGTCGAGAGTCGAATGGAATACCTATTTATGTCGATAGTTGGCTAAGATTTTAAGGGAGGCAAGTATGCACTCACAACAGAATTCTGGAAAGATAGAGACCAACTTGGTATAGTATTAATGCTTTTTTGTATTTATCTAATTTTCTTATCTGACGATGACATCTTATCAGTCTTAACTTGCCAAACTTCCTGATTGCAATGTCTAATTTTTTCTTCTTGTAAAGAATATGAATTTATATCGCTTGTGGAAGTGGCTAAGGGTATTGGGCTTATTTTACTTTATTAATTGATAAACAAAAGTTCTACTTGTCAAAAACTTTAATAAACAGAAGTTTTAGAGTTCCTGTAAAGTAGCTAGCTAGTGCAATTAATTCCTTTATGCAGCCTGTAAAAGAGTTTTAGGGTTATTAATTATTAGGGATTCTCCTATTTATTAAAAGTGATTTGGTAGTGCGATCCACCTGAAAGGCTAATTGGTAGAAAGACTCCTTAGTTGAAAGTTGTTTTAAGGTCTAGGTGGTACCTACATGTTTCTTCACTCCCCCTTGGCATGAGCCCTCTTTTTCTTTAATTTTAAATTATCATTGTTTGAAATTTTGCTTGTTTTATTTGGGACTGGCCCTGCAGACGGTACTAGTATTATACTACTTATTGTATTTGGTACCAATATTATACTATTTACTCCTTCAAATCCATTCTACGTGACGCTCTTTCCTTTTTGGTCTATTCTAAAGAAGATTCATCCTTTTTACAGGTTTGCGGTAAGATACTAGCATGACTTAGAGGAAAACATACTTAGTTAAGAAAATTAAAATTTTATGGATTGGAGGGACAGATATTGATGATAATACTCTGAGCAAGCTTTTTCAATTCAAAATCACTTCTCGTTACTACCTGAAACCTTGCGACGTTATAATGATATTGTTCATGCATCATTAATCCTTGAGGGGAATGTACAGAAAGAGTGCGACAGCAGGCACTTAAAATAATTGGACTTATTTTCTTATATTTGGAAATATGTTAGTTAACTGGACCCCGCACATAGCGGGAACATAGTGCACCGGGCTGCCCGTTTTTTAGTTAACTGGTCTTGTATCAGCTCCTGGTTGGGAGAAAAGTAATAGAAGCTAACAAAATCTCGTAGTAAGTTATCTTCCATCAAAACGTATTACTGTGAGTAACCACAAGTTTTTGCAGCAATTATAATACTATGTTCACATTGTTTGAGCTAAGTTTGTCCCCACATTTCAGATAGACAAATGAAACTAGAAGAAACATGATTGCTTTGTATTCTATGCTTGTCCTTAAAAAGCATAGAGCAATGATTAACACTGACTGTTTTCAGGTGACTGGCAAAGACTGGTAAACAGGCAGAGACAAACAAACAGACCAGCTATACCTCAGTAAGCCGCTAAAGTTGTACGTCGGTTGTATCAAATCATGTTGTAACGCTGTAGAACTGCTCCGATATTTATTTCTATCGCAGCAGCAGCCACCCCACTGTTAGGCGTTATTCAGATTTCATAACCACGTGCCCCTGTGTGTATACACACAAAATATACACAGGCTATATTCATGTGCCTGCTATATATTACAGTTACACTTTTGAAGTTTGTTTGTACTTACAAAAGTGGTAGTTCATATTGTTGTTGAAAAATGCTCAGACGTATTGTTTCTTATAGGTGTTCTTGATTTACATATTCTTGAATGATGATATCATAGAGATTTAATTGCCTTTCCTTAAGAAATATATATGAGGCATTGCCAAGTGTCTTGTTTTGTAGTTGTCTTAACCCTGATGAACTCAGTCAGTAGGCTTTGAAGACCCTGGAATTATGTTTTGAGTGTAGCAAGACGCTTTAGCTTACAACTAAGTCTTAATTTCAAGCAATTTTAGCGTACACCTAAGTCTCAATTCCAAGCAAGTTTGAGTTGACTATATGAATCTTCACTGTCCATCTTGCCCCGTTTAAGTTTGTTTCAGTCTAATATTAATAAAACACTTTAGCTTGGTGTGACAAAAGCTTGGCGCCCCAAGAGTTCTTCGGTAGGACATTTAGTCACGTTGATATTATGTTGTAGCGTAATCTTGAAAATAGCAGTTCTCACTGCACTGGTTAAAATCAGCATGAACCCAGTGTGTTTTTCCAAGTCAATACAGTGGATTGTTTCTAGCAGGTAAATACCATTTACTCTCAGTTGTTTTCCACTGCCTTGCTTGCATAGCAGCTAATTGGAGGGACAACACAGAAAATTGAGAACAAGAAAGGCAGACAGATTTCTTTAATACAACGTGATAATGGAGCCAGTACTTCAAAATTATCGTCTTAACAGTACAATTATATTAGTAATGAGTGCGTTTTAACTCCAATTATGAAATGGAAATTAGCACTTGGCAACGTTCTCTTTCTAATAATGAACCAAATTATTTTAATAAATTTATAGATCTTCTGATGTAAAAAGTTTCGAAAGTTGAGGGTCAGAAGGAGGAATAACTCATCACAAAAACTTCCGGTACACATAGCAGTTAAGCATGAACTCCATCTAGATGACTAGCAGAGACCAACGCCATAAAGCTATATGTATCAGAGAAAAACAACGATAATACACATTCTTTTCATTGATTTTAGGACCAGACCCAAGAATAGAGGTGTTTGAGGCAATCTACAGCGCTTAAGAGCAACTTCTCAGATAAGATGCATGCCAATATACAAGGCCACTCAAGATACAAAATAATTTCTGAGAGTTAGTTGCTTTCATATGGATATACAGAGGAGTGAAGAACACTGGGAGTTGCTTCAAGTATCTAGGAACCATGAACAGTAGAAGCACTACATATTCATAAATATCCTATAAGCGAGTCATGCGTAGGCTGTCCCAAAAGAACTTTTTGTGATATCCTTGTCACTTTTGGAAGTTATATGCCCTTTTTCACTTCATCTGTGAAATCTCAATCTACAGATCAATCGATTGTGATCTAAGAAGTAAGGGTCGTAATTAGAAGATGTTCAATTGGTTCCAAGCTCCACAAGAGGTTGCTACATATTGGTGGAGAGTCTCCCTTGACAGAATGTGGACAAAAATCTGTCACATTGTCAACTGCCCTAATGTTCTTGAGAAGATAAAACAGCTCAGTAGTTATACCTTCTTCTAGTAGGTGGATTCCGGTGGCAAAATTCAGGTCATTGTTCTTGCTTACATCGTCATTCGTGAAAACGCTTTCTTCCCATTTTATTCAATTCCTTCGGAGGCTTTAGTTCTTCAACCAATTCATGATCAACAAACTTCGGTGTCGGGGGTGCTGGGAGTGGGGTGGGTGGGAGCACGAAGAGCCCCAGGACCAACATTTGACATCTGTCTTTAAGCAGTTAGGACACTCGTTATACCAGCATTTCATCAATGGAATCTATTCTCATATGCTTTTCAACTTCAGAGGCTTCAGCCATATTGATCAGAGAGGATTGTACTGGCTTGGTTGTGGATGAAATTGCATTATCAATTCTGTTGTCAACATTCTGTAATCTAGGACTAACTTCTGGCTCTATAGAGTTGCAGCACAGGTCATTCTGCTGGTTCTTCAAGCATTGATCTAGAGACTTCTCAGCTGGAGCTACATAGAGAGGCTGTGGTTGCTCATCCACCATAGTTGCACAATCAGCTTTGTTCAAGACATCATCTTCAAAATCGTTTGAATTTGCAAATGATGTGTCTGTAGAAGGAAGATTCTTCATCGTATCCAGCTCCCCACCAATCATGACACCTCCATTCTCAGCAAACACATCAGCTGATGTGACCTCATCAAGGGAAAACAATTGAGTCGCACAAGCGGAGATGGATAATGGACTAGTTTCCATCTCAACAGGAGAATTTTCCACAGAAGGTACTATGTCTGCACAAGTGCCGCTTTCAGTACATACCCGATCAATCTGGCCACCACTCAAATTATCAGTGGCAGAACTCGAATGCTGGAGCTCAGTCAGACCACCTACCACATAGGGTAATGTGTCTGTTCTACTGCTCGCATTCACCCCTTCTGTGTAGTGACCAGGTGCGGCAGCAGTCAGCTGAAGTCCTTGTCGCTTGAACTGGCCACTTCCAGGACCAAGTTGAGCATTCAACTGCGTCTGCACCCAGACTGCTAGAGATAGTGCATGATCACGAATCAAAGAATCATAAGGTGGGCAGTGTAACATATCAACCAAAGCCTGCATATATTGGAACATACTGGTGGATGGAGTAATAGACCCTTTGTCACGGAGATATTTAATGCTTTTGAGAGTATGTTCACATAAGTTTCCCATTTTTGCCCAATTACAATCACAAATTGCATACTCTGAAGCTGGACTCCGAACAACATGCAGTTGATGCCGATCTTCCTGATCAACTACTTTTGAATAGTCACCCTCAACTAACACATCAGAATCTGGAATCTGCAAAGATTTCTGCCAAGCTGTTAAGCCACTCATCCATTCATTCTTCCAGTAACGTGCAAACTCATCCTTTCTTGAGTACTCATCAAGCCAAAAGTAAGAATGCACTGTGGTATCTAGCTTATCTACAAGCCAATCTGCACGTTCATATACGCTTATTTCCTTCTCATTCAATAACCTAAGCTTCAATTGGTTGTGATAATACTCCATCGCCGAGCATGTCTCCTGGCTGGCAAGAGGAAGAGTTCTCAATGCATTAGTCCAGAGCCCTGGGTAGACAAAATCAGTCAGCAAATAAAGCCCCAAAGAAGAACCAACTAATTTTCAAACAGGAGTAAGAGAATTATTTCAAGCACTCTTGAAGAATAATGCATTTTAGCAGAATAATACTAAGCACTTCTTTTTGTAAGGTGAGGACTCTCAAACGAGAAAGATTGCATGTATATCCACTATGAAGGAGTTGCTCAACCTATACATAATTTAGAAGTTAAATGCTTAACAGCTGTTAGCTATCTGGGGTAAACTGAAAGATCATTCTGTGGTTGAAGATTTGATAAGAGCTTTTGGACTCTATTCAGACTTAGAGACTTTTTTTTCATAAAGAGACTTGGACTGTTATTGTACATACTTCTGTACATCAGTACTTCCTTGGTGCTTTTCTTTCTAGTAATGATATATTTCTGATCTGGAGACAGACACGCTACCATTGCGCCACGGATCCTAGCTAAATTAGTAATAATATCTTTACTTTATTCATCAAAAAGAAATATCCACTATAGACATAGACGAAAATATGCAACTACTTATTGGAGCATGTGCATAAGGTATCCATCATAGGAAAACATCATGCAATAAATTGATAGGATTCAGAATTCAAATATTGACAACTTTTGAGATACTATTGTTTCTCATAGAAGTGTGTGAAACGTCTAGGATATTCCCAAACAACTGTTACAGAATGTGGACAAAGGGAGCATTAGTTTACATTCATGTTAGTCATGGATCTGAATCAGATTAGCAGCGTGTCAAATGAGTTAAGCAAAAAACCTGTTTCATAGATAAACAATTTTTTTCTTAGTGACACAGGAATCTGATTTACTGAATAGTATGCCTAACCTAGTCTCGGGTACCATGTGGCCTTGAAATAGTCCAAAAAGTCTGCAGCATCCACGAAATCTTCCATAAATTCTTCAAACAAAACAGCAGTTCCATCCCCTTTGCAGATGTGATGCACTGCCTGGCCTAGCCTCTTTGCAATTGCAGCACAATTCTCCATTTCTGAGCATTTCTTAATCAAGTTCTTATGCCATGCATGACGAACCCGCCAAAAGCATATCAATACAGAGCACTGAAACACTTCCCTGAGTGACAAGCAAGAAAGTACACCATTCATGCAAGAAAATATCAAGATAAAGAAGTGGATGACCAGGAGCCACAATTTTAAACTGCGCAATCTAGTACCCAAAAATAATTGGCAGAACCACAATTCATGATTGACTGAGAAAATACATAAAGAAAAACTAAGAGAAATGCCTAACATTCAGATTAACCTTCCACATACTGAGTGAGCAAAGTATGCCTTAATAGTTTCATCATTCATTTAAAATTTGATATACTCTTCAACTTTTGGTGGATGAACAAGACTATTTAGATGTAGAAGCAGGGACCAGATAAAGTGCTGATCGTTTTCAAATTCACATCTGTCAGTAAAAAACTTCATGGTTAGTTGTGCATCAGACACTGGTTTTATTCTTTTCTTCATTAGTTCAAATAATTCAAACCGATCCAACAGAGCAACATTAAATTTCCAGCCTATTTTACGCATTCATTCGCTAAATATCCCAATCAACAAGCCTACAGCAACAATTACACCTCAATCACAAATAAGTTAGAGTCGGCTAATGAAATCCTCACTGACCATGTTCCTCAATTAAATTCATCTCAGGCCAACATTATAAAAAATCCAAAAGAAAAAGTACCAGAAGTCTCTATATTTCTTACTAGCATAAGAATTTCATAGAGCTAAAGACTCCAAGATAACGTGACCAAATTATAAAGTAAACATATTTAACATGACTAAAATGTATTCCCAACCAATTGATCGCCTACATAAATCTTTTTCTTCTATTGTACCCTATTAAAGTGATAGCCTCTCTCTGAGCCCAAAAGATAGATGGAACTGGTGCAACTCTAGTTTGCCATGCTAAAGAGGAAAACTCCACATCCATTAGGAAAAAAAATGTAAACTACTAATGCGGGACCAAAAAGATAATCACCAACCTGATTGCAGGGACGTCAGCTAAAGGATCATCCACAATGAATCCAGCCAACTTCCACTTAGGATCTTTCATATGAACTCTGTTATATAGGGCCCTCATCCACCTAAGTGTATCTCCACTTGCAAATCTAGGTGCTATTATCCACGCCACCGGTATAGCCTTGTTGTCTGAGTTGAACACAACAAGACTGTGAATAGGATACTGGATGAATTTGCATAAAAGACAAAGTAAGCTTTCAAGTATTCGGTCTTTCTAGAAACTTGGTATCCATATAAACTAAAATACCATTAGTTTAATTTTTTTGTTCAAAAGAAATATAAAATACCTTTAGTTTATTAGTTCCAAACTTTGAATCAGAGGCTAGAAGGCCATGGTTTCCAAATCGAATCAGCTGTTGCAGTTGCCATTCTGTTTGAATGCCCAAGACAAACGGATCGGAATCAGAGAAATTCTCATAAAAGAACACATGATTCTGGTGACTTTCAACCCACATGCTAATGCTGACTGCATCATCTGAGTCAAGTTCATAAGTAGAGCGCCTTATGCTCCTCTCTTGTCTCCGAACATACCTGTGAGTTAAAAGGTCATCTCGGTTGCATGGACCTCCTTGTCTCTCCACTGATTCATTGTGCCTCTGCATGATTGTTTCCACAGACACTCCAACATAGAGCAGAGACAAAACTCGGAGGCGAAGATCCTCTGAGATGTATGGAGCGTACATGGCACGTGTTCCAGCAGCCTTTTTATCCTGTGGGCCATGGCATGGTAATCCGTTCTTATCTACGTGCTTATCTTGGTTATATATGATAAGTGCTACAGATGGTTCAGCAATTAAGCGTTTGACAATAAAATGGCAGGTGCACCCCCTCTTTGTATTAGGTCGACCAGCAGGTTTTTTCTTAGGGACGTACGTGGTTCTACTTGGTCGAACAATTCCACCCTTTCTATGATCATCAGGACCAAAGGAGCACCAGTACCTAGAGAATCATAAGGTTATTTCTGTAAAATGCATTGTCATAGTAGCAACTGAAACAAGCTAAAGAGCTAAAAGTACAGCTTACAGAATATATTCAAGGATGCCATCAACTTTAGGCTTGTAAGTTATCTCTGCAGGCCGACGTCTCCGAGCTTCAACATGGAATCTTGTTGGACATTCTCTATTAGCAGATTCACCTCTAACAAAGTCATCTACTCTAGCAAACGGAATGAGAGCAACTCTGTCTATGTTATCGCGCCAGCCTTCTACCTTAGACCACACAAGTTCAGCAGAAGAAAACTCCAAAGTCGGGGGGTTCTGAACAGGAAGGGAAAGAATTTGATCCCATCTAGCCATCTGTTACAGAAGGGAAATAATAAGATAAGTAGCGCAGATTACACTTCTGAAAACAAAATGAGTTGGATTGCAAACGTTCACTAATCGGATTTGATTATTCTTCCTTATGGCATTTAGTGTTTTAAAAGGTGGGGACGTGACGCAGGTGCTATACCTGGGGATGCCCATGAAATTTAATTTAATAATATAAACATAAATCTAAAATTAGTTGGGGTCGGCTATATAAATCTTTTGGGTCGATCCTGACTAGTTTGAACATTTTAAGTTGCAATGAAGTGTAAGAAAATCCACGTAAGCATCTAAAAGTACCAACAAAAGTGAAAATATCATGACATAGCAACCATTAACAACATCATAGCAATCCAAACAATATAACGAAACATCATAACTTGTAAAGATGTATCATAAGACAACGCAGTGCATTAATGGCATCAAACGGTCAATAACCGACATACCGAACTGTCCCAAGGAAAAAGCAAAAGAAAGAAAACAATGAATAAACAACAAAAGCATACATCTTAATGGAAAAGCTAAAATAAAGGTTTACTGATGAATAAAATATCAATTTAAGAAATGTAACATAAATCATTTTTCAAAGAGTACTCCATACATTCCAACTTATGAGAAACTATGTTCTTATTAGTTCAATTTATAAGAAACTCATGAGACATCTCAAGATGTTTGACACGACTCCATTATCATACAACTTTCACAAGTTTAAGAAATCAAATTCATTAAATAATTCATAACTTAAATATTGATGAGAAATTTTATCTATCAAGTTAACTTTTCGATCATAATTGTAAAATTTTCTTCCAATATGCAAATATAATTTTTTTACAAAAATCAAATACAACTAGAGCAGAAGTCTCTTAATTATTTAGGTGAAATTTAACATAATACCTAAAAGTGGAGACAGTCTCTTAACTAAAACAATCTTATATGTGTTGAAAAAATTCATTAGAACAACCAGTACTCAGCATGATTGAAAGCTTTCTGAAGCCACCTTTCAACTAGTGTACCCAGTGCCACTTCGTTACAGCGGGTGGTATCTAAAATCATTTAAACGTAAAAATGTAATACGATAGAACACACACACACTAAAAAAAAAAAAAACGAGTGCTAGAATGATTGTACCAAAATGGAACAGCTGGACATACCAATTGAGAACCTTCAAATGTTGTCGCTGAGTTGAGAGAACGTACGGAAAGCTGGCGAAAATTAAGTAACGGCGGAGGAAGGATAACTCCAGTGAAAGAGAGCGCAGGCGGTGGAGCTTGGTGGCGGCAAGCGGCTGACTTTTAGGTTGCAATTTTCTAGTTTTAGGAGAAGGATATTATAATTCGACTGGAAATAAAAAAAATTAGATTAATTGACACTTTGATCCTTTCAAGTTTCGAGAATTGTTATTTGGTCCCTTTGGCTTAGAGGTGGCAAAATGATTTAAAAAAAAAATAGTTATTCATTTATATTATTCATTAAAAAATGGGTTGGATAATGATTTTTTAAAAATGGGTCAAATAGAGATATGGACCATATTATCCACGTAAAAAATGAATAACCAATAGATAACTAATGGGTTTAACTTTTATATTTGTAAAGCCTCAAATTGGGGGTTCCTCAAGTTTGGAAGAATTTTCCCAAAAGTGATCATGATATTCATATTATCCGCGGGTAATCCTTTTTTATCCGTATTTAATATGGGTCGGGTCAGATAATTTATTCATTTTTTGAATTACCCGTGATTGATTCACTCATATCCGACTCGATACGACCCGTCCATTTGCCACCCCTACTTTGGCTTAGTGGCGGCAAAATTGTTTTAAGAAAATAGTTATCCCATACTTGGGAGTTCCTCAAGTTTGGGAGACTAGAAATTCTCTCAAAAGTGATCATATCCAAGACCAGAAAAAATATTTCAGGTTGGATAATTTATTTGTTTTTGCATTAATTTTTTCGCGCAAATATCCGATTCGACCCGCCTGTTTGTCATTCCTACTTTAGCTTATGCACTAGTTATTGAGGATTGTTTATGGCGTGAAGGATAATGAATGAGTTGTTATACAGTAATTAAATTTAGGTAGTGACAGAACTAAATAGAGTGAAGGTGGTTCAATAGAATTCCTTTCATTGAACAATTATGACGTGAAAATAAGATAAAGAACAAAATTTTTAAGTTATATATAAGATGTTGAATCCCGGAAAAAAAATAAAGCATAATTATAAATGAGGTGCAAAAGTTATTTTAGGTCAGGTTCATGTCCAATTATGGCATCTTAGCATTTTTCTAAATCTACTTTTATAAATTCTTGGATCCACCACTAAATGTAGGAATTGTTATTATATTAAATAATTTTATCCATATATATATATTATTATACATGTATTCTTAATAGACATTCAATCTCGTATAACATGTAGGAGTAACTTACACGAGTATGCCACGGCGGCTTTTCAGCAATGCCTCATGACCCTTTGGACGCGTTTCATGACGTCCTGGCAAGCCTCCCAACATTTAGCGTCATGGACGGCCTCGTGGTCTTGGCCGTGCCAAGCGACAAACGCGCCTGTGCCTATGTCGCCCCGCTGATAGTGCTCGCAAGCGCCCAGCCGCAGGCAGATGCTAACAGCGCCCCGCACGCAGACTCTGACGTTAAAGACAAGGTTGCTGCCAACGGTCCTGCTTTTACCTGGTAGAAATCTAAGTCCTTTTCATTATAAATATAGAGTAATTTTATTTCATGTATTTCCATTATGTCTCTCTAGCTTAGTTAGGTCAAGTCTTGTAATTTTGGTTTAATGTTTTTTAAGCATTATTAGGGGATCAAACAATCAAACAATTCTCTTTACTGGTGTCTTTCCCCCTCGATACCATGTTACTTTTCAGTAATAGATTTCATTAATGCAATTAAGCTTCCTTTCATTCTCAATTTTCTTTTTTGTTCTCTCAATTGCTCTTGACGTTGGTTTCCCTGTATGGTACTGAAATCAAATCGTGGTTATTTTTCTTACTACCTACTTCCTAATGTGACTTATAGGCTTTCTTGCTTTTCGACAATTTTGTTCACTACCGCTTTTTCTCAAAAATATTATTAAAACTTTTTTCCAAAATAAAACCAAAAACAATATAAATTTGAAACCCTCCAAAAAAAAAGAGAATAACAGTCTACATGAATTTGTCTCTTTGCTGGTCCAACTTCACATACATGAACGCACAAAATCCTTTTTTTTAATAGATAAACGCAGATAGAAGAGTGAAAGTAGTGGCAGATATTGAATGTGCCCCTATTTTTAGTAAAAGATTAAAAAGAAAAAAAAAGTATAAAAATGTCAAGGGTGTATTGTAGTGATCAAATAAAATGAGAAAAGACCCCGAAAAATCAAATTTCAAATCCCAACGAGAAAAAAGACTATGATTTCTACTAATTTGCCTAAACCATAGCGGGTAGAATTACTCAATACTTATACTAGTAGAAGATAAAAGATACTCGTGGACTAATCGAAGTGCGTACAAGTTTATCAATAATAATAATAATAATTATTATTATTATTATTATAAAAAAGCAACGTGACTCACTTTAGCATAACATATCTATGAACATCCAATTTCTTCATATTACTCGTTTGCATGAACTTTGGTATTCAATAGCTCACCAAAAGTTTCCACATAGATTTCGTAACATATTTATGAGCTTTTCTCAATCATTTTAAAACAATTAGAAAGCATTTTGACTCTGAATGTTTTTGTCACAATTTTGTTCCTAGATTAGATCATTCAACATCGACACCTTAGCATTGGCCATGAATTCTCTTTTGGGCTTCAAAGCTTCATAGTCCCCTAAAATGGTAGCATGAAGTTCCTTCTGATTCTCTCTCACCTTCTCCACCTCCACTCTCTTTGTAGAATGAGATAACTTCTTTATGCTTAACAACATCACCACTATAAATATGAACAGGATAATACATGCCAAGGCTGCAAATTAGAAAGAAGCGAGCCTAATTAAAGTATATTGTTTAATTTCAACACTTATATAATTGGTCAACCAAACACCAAAAATTTAATTTGTCCAAAGTTCCGATGATAAAGGAGGAAGGTTGTACGGTCGACCTCTCTGTAACAACATTTCTATAAAAGCTGAACTCTTTCCGGAACCAATTTCCATTCTATGTTATAATATATATTCTATATAACAACACTTTACTATAACAACCAGAAAAAATCGGAACAAAAGAGGTGGTTATAGATAAGTTTGACTGTAGTAGGTCAACAGTGCCAGTGCAAAGTGCAAACTGAATAATGAATACAAGGATTTATATAGCCGACTCCAAGAATAATACAACAACAACAAACCCAGCTTAATCCCATACGTAAGGTCTGGGGAGGGTAGCGTTTACGCAGCCTTAACTATACCCTATAAAAACAGAGATGTTGTTTCCGATGAACCCTCTACTTAAGTTACGGTAAAAATAAAGCAACACGCAATAACGAAAGTAATATAAGTCGATTGCTATGACACTGAGTTGATTAATAACTTACCTTTATCATTTGCTATGCCACTGGGTCCTTTAAACTGCCCTGCTTCTTGTTGAACTGAAGTAGTAAATTTTGTTGCTATACTGTCTTGAGAATTTTCCAAGTGCCATGTTAAACCAAGGCCAAAAGTGTTATCAGAAAGGAAAGGACTATATGAAAATGGGATTCCTACAGTTTTGACATGGCTACAAAAATCTGGCATAACAAATGATGTTTCCACAACATAAACATGATGTGCAAAGCTACTTAGACAGGGGACTTGTAAAGAAGCTGAAAGTTGAACTGAACAATTCAGATACTGATACTCCTTCAAGATATAGTAATAACTAAATGGGGAGTGAGAAAGATTCAGATTCAAGAAAACTTCGTGAACACAGTTTCTGGGGTCGAGTAAGTCAAGTTTTTTTGGATCATAAGAAATGGATTTAATGACTAAATCCCCATAAAATGGGAAATGGACTATGGTTCTGTTTTGCTTACAGTTTAGCTCAAAACCAGGGAGACCACAGTGCTGAGACTGAAATTCTTGCAGTCTGAAAGGAAACTGAATGTTTATATCAGAGCCACTTGCACAGTTAATTGGTGAGCAACTATTTATATTTGTATTTGCCTGTGCTTTAACATGTAGAATAAGAATGAAGAGGAAAATGAAGATCAGAGTATCCATATTATATTCAGAGGCTAAACAAACACCCAAATGAAATAGGATTTCACCGATTGTTAACTTCTCTTTTAAGGTGGTTTTTTTGGAGTCTGTAATTGGAATAAGACATAAAGGGGCTGTGAGGAGTGGGGAAAGGGGTAAAGAGTGTGGACCGGAGAGCTGAAGTGCTAGACGGGAAAAGTATCAAAGTGACCTTCCAGCTACTATCAGCTCAATATTAGTACACGGATTTAATTTTTATATCTGATAGCGTAAATAATTTTTGCACTAATCTTGCAATTTTTTTGTGTAATAATATGTTGATTACTTTATTTTCCAAGTTATAAATTCTCTGATCATGAATAATTACTTATTGCTACTTTTAAAATGACTTGATGATATAAAAGTTTTTATATGTTATTAGTGCATGAAAGTTAAACTCATTGTAAGTATGGAAAGTGTTGATGGCGAATGGGTGACTTCTAAGTCTTCACATTTTGTTCCACGTATAGTCAATGCATTCATTTGTGGCTGCATTAGACTTTGGTCTTTGGAGGGTGATTAAGTAAGACGAATTTGACTTGTTCAACTTCCTTTATACTTATGTCCTCAAATACATAAAAAATGGTTTTCTTCTTTTTGAAGCGTTAATGGTGGATTTCAGTTGAGTCATTTTTTTCTAGGTCAATTGCCAAAACAGCTTAAGCATTCAAAAATAGCTTAACAATTCAGAGATCATAATACCTCATGTAACATTTATTTGGAGGGAAAAAAACAGGGAGTTGCGAGAAGGTAGAAGGTATTTCCTTGGTCAAGAAGGAGGAGTGAGGTGTGCTATATTTCCAAATTAGATTTGTCATTGTCTTCAAACACAAGACGGATAGGAGAAATATACATGTCAGAACTGGTTGCTCATTTTCCCATTGTAAACACAAGTTCCAATGTCAAAAAGAGAAAGTAGTCGATATATCTGGAAACTACTTTCTTTGGTTGCCCGAGTTCTGAACATTGCAATTCAGAGTTTCGAACCAAGCATACAGGAACGTCCATGTCAAGCTAAACGCAATTGGGGAAGTCAGTAGGGGAAATCAATTAAATGGAATCATAGTACTACAAGAAGTTGACTGTTATATGTAAATACACACCTGAAATACACAGCTCAATGAAAATTGAAAAATACAATGATGTATTAAGATGACAAGGTTAACTAGATACACTTGCGAACACACACACACGCACACTAATACAAACAACAAGACTCCAACCAGGAGCTTAAATGAATTGGTGGTAAGGGGAAAACGTTCTTTCTTTCTTTTCTTTTTTTTTTGAGGAGAAGAAGAAGAAAGATAGAAGGAAAGTTTCAATCAAAGCAGCTCTTTTGCTAGTCTCACTGGTTTTTCATTCAGAAACGCCATATCACTATTTGCTACAGTTAATAACTGATGATCAGAGTCTTCCTCCTCGTTGTCCGCCGATACAGATGACACACCGGAATCTGTCCCATCTTCTACAATTGCAATGCAATTCGGTCAGTTAACAAAAAGCCTAAATCAACATAACATGTATGATCATTCCTTCATCCTTTAGGTTATTGTACATCTGCTATAGAATAAGACTAATGTACTTAATATGTTCAGCTACATGTTTCCATGCAGACACACAAAATGCACTAAAAGATTTGAGAGAGAGATTTGCTTGACAGAATAACATATCCAGTCGTAAGCACATAAATAGTCCTGAATTTTTAAGTACATTGCGAGGGCTTTAACTTTGGTGGTTTTCAGGTATGGTCACTCTGTTAGAATCTCATTAACATCCGTTAAGCGTGTAGGTTCTACTCTCCTTCATACTTTTGGACAATCTTCACTACTTGACCTAACTTTCAGGGTTCAGTTAGGCCATGCTCCATTTTCTCAACATGATATCAGAGGCAGGCAGACTCATCCCTGATGTTGGGACAGCCATGTTATGTTACTGCAAGCTCCAAATGCCTCGCCCTGGGCGAGCGCGAATGTGCTAGAATCCCTCATTAGTTTAATGTATAGGGTGGTATAGTTTTCTTAACTAGTCGTGGACAATCCTTACTACTTGAGCAAATTTTTGTGATTGAGTTAAGCCCACAATCAACACAAAGCATTCAAACTCCCTTTGAAAGATGGGACACACAATATCAAGTTCAACTAAAGGGGCCAAAACTACAACCACCCCATCGTGATATTATTACAACCAATAGAAGAATTCCTGATGACATACTTAAATCACTAGAGAATACATTGTCGAAAGATTATGGTATTCGCAGCCGCAAAAGTTCTCTCTTTTCTTTTTCTTTCTCGGTGTGATGCTTCTTTAGCCACATCCACTCATCTTAATTAGTTGGAACCATTAGCTAATCTTTATGTGTAATCATGAGCAGTTCAACGAAGAGAGGAGCATTCAAAGGGTTGTCCGCCAGAGTAGTTTTCTTAACTAATTACATAACAATTTTTATGTAAATATATACCTAACACAAAAACATGGTTTACATGTCTTCTCATATACATCAAATATATGTCATGTCAGATGTGACTGCCGTCAAAATGGAACTTCACGTTCCAAATAACTAGATAAACCAACATATATAAGTTCTGAAACAAAAGATATATAAATAATTGGCGAGTAACAATTTCAGACGCATATCTGCAGATTTTACCAGCTCTGCTACCCATAGTTGTATTAGTAATACAGAGTTTTATGCCGAAAAATAAATGTTGTACTCCCTCTGCCCATTTTACATGAAATTTTTCTTTTTAGTCTGTCACAAAAAGAATGACACCTTTCTCTTTTTAGAAACAATTACCCTTACTGTCCCTATTTTACCCTTAAAAGAATCATTTGGTACCTTGCATACGTTTGGCTTACATGTCAAAAGCCGTCCTTAATTTCTTAAATATCCATACCGAGACAAACACCTTCATATAAATAGGAGGGAGGGAGTATTAGCAATCTAGAGTTTCATGCCGAGATTATTTTTTCACAGCAAGAAATCAGACAAGTCCTAATTTGCTCTTTATTCCCGAAAATTCATATTCCACTAATCGGAGTAAGCATGTGGTAGCTAAAGTATTGTCACCCTGTGTTACAACAAACATTTACCACTCATCGAAAAAAAAGTGAAGAGAGACATGTGTCCACACCAACCTGAAAAGGCTTGATGATCAGGAAGATGTCTGATTCTTGTAACTTGAATAGCTTCTGGTAAAATGCAATTGCAGAATGAGCCTGAAACATCAAAGATAATTGTGTGAAACAAGCTAGAAGTTTTACAAGGAATAGCCCAGAAAAGCAGGATTTATACAGCTATTTGTTTTTACCACAACTTAAAACCATATTATAAAGTAATGCAGATAGGAACAAGAGCAAATAGATGCAGATGGACACTGGTTCACACTTGAAAGTTGCCCCACAATTAAGAAAAACTATCATCATACTTACCTACTCGGGCCAGTCGATTCACCCATCCAGGAATTGGCTTTCCCGTGAGACGTGAACAGACTTCATCGGCAAAATGGTTGCAGTTCTTGGCAATCAAATGATAACTGTCCCCATGATATTTTTCTGAAATATGTTCCATAAATGACCGAACTTCTGATCGAGACATGTCAGTGCTACCCAGGAGTACTGACCGTCTAAACACAAAACCTGGACAACTACGTGGCTCCACCTCAAAAACCCCACTAGTTGGATAGTCATGGGCTCCATACCCATACTCTAGACCATGTACTGCATCGAAACAAGAATAACAATAAAAGAAAGGAACACAAGTTATATTAAAACCCAAAATCTTTGACAATAGAACACACAGCTTCTTCAAAAGGTTTACAAACTATAACTGTTGACTGCAGCATCCATTCCGGGATAAAAATGATATAGCAGAGTGTTCATGCCCAGAATGTAGCTGCAGGTGGTATGTTGATGGTAGCCATATCAGGAGCAACTTCAAGAGATACTCACGCACAACAAGAAGCTACACTGAGAAAAAAGTACAGGAAGCACCAAAGAAGGCAACCAAAAAAACTATTCATAAAACCGTAACAATTAAACTAGAAGAATAAAGCTAAGGGCCCTTACTCATACGACCTGCTTTGGTTCTTCATAACTAGAGCAGACCAGATAGCTTTGAGAAAGAGAAAACATCATGGATGGTTTACATGCCAAGGTTCTCGAACTCACCACAAGCACCAATTCTCAAAACAACATAACATCACATCTGGGGGGCTTGATCAGAAGAATTCAAAACCCTAAGGAGTCATTTATTTTGCATATAAAGCATGAGTTCAGGCCTTAAATTGCAATCTTAGCGGCAAACCAATAGTCCAATCAAATAACCAATTTGCTATAAATGGAATTGTCTAATCTCCAATAAAGGTGGGTAGATTATGGGGAGAGAGGTTGACGTAATTTATCTAGACAAAGGCCATAATTCCACCATTTCACTTTTTTCTCTCCCCTGGCATTGTTTGAGTTATCATTTTTCTAATTTTATTCTGGTTTAACACATACATGATCCTCTCAAGACTAAACGTACACGAAGGTGACAGGAATTAGAACTGATTTGACAAAGCATCTTGTCCTTGTGATTTCTTGATACTATAGTTAAAGAAGCAAGGTGTTTCTTTTTTCTTGATAATTTAAATGAATAAGCAATTAGAAGACACAATTGGGCTCTGATTATGCTTCACATGACAAGCTTCACGGTGGTATTCATTCTGTCGTCCAATAGATATCCAGAAGAAAACAAGAAAAGTTAATAAGTGATTTCAGTTTCTAAGATATGACTATTGAACTCACAGTCCTTGCAGACAATCTTTCCTCTTCTCCACCAGCTCGGTCAACAGTATTGCAGACATATCTCTAAATGTATCAACTAATAGTGTATTACCATGTCAGCTTCTTTTTAAGAAATAATGTAGCTTAACCATCTATGAGCCAGTTCCTATTATCCATGCCGATAAGCATATTTACTCGATAGGCTAGAAGACCAGTAGGTTCCGAAAGTCAACTACTTTTAAGTTGACACCTTCTTCACCAACTCCCTATACTAGCAATTGAACCTTTTGTACCAGACGATAATAGACCTTATGAAAATGTGGAAGATAAAGTGAGAGAGTCAATACGGTGGCGAAAAAACCTAATGCCTTTGATAGAGTTTTGGATGTGTCATATGAGGGGTTTGAGGTGAGAAGGGATCTCCTAACATTATTTCAAAAGGAATGGAAAACTAAAAAAGAGTTGAGAAGGAAATTACCTTTATCACAAGGACCCGAAGTGAGGAAATATAGCAAGAGGTAAGAATTGAAGAGGCTTGAAACTACAACTAATTATGACAGAAGAAAATGTTAGAATATCAAGTGAATATGTATCAAGATCAATACGTGTCTAGATTGTTATTTAATCAAGTTAATGAGAGCTATTCTATTTACACATGGTATCAGAGCCTCTACAATCTTAGTAGAGATTCAAATAGCTTCCACTATCAGCAGGTAGTGCTGGCCAATGTGGGGCCGCATCCGGCCGATTTTTCTTCTTTTCTTCTTCCTGTTGATGTCACGCAATGCTAGTGTGTCCGAAAAACATTCCAACGTCACTGTATCTCTGGATACCAGCCCAACTACTTCTACACGACTGATGCCCCCCTCTAAACCTTGAATTACTTCTCATTGTTTTACCATTTCAAGTTAGGCCGATAATGCCATGGCGAATTGCAACATTATAATCTCTTTTCGTTCATTGAGAAAAGATCTCTTTCCGTGTGAGTAACACCCAAAATAAAACAAAAATTACATACCATGTCAAAGTAACTACCTTTACTGGTTGAGATCAAACTATACACACCCTAGACTCTGCTTTATTTTCATCCCAAAATTAGATGTAACAGCAATATTTATAACAATACACAGTAAAAGGAGAATCAGCAAGCTTTAGTACCTTCTATACCAGAATGAAACACTCCGAGGCCGAACCAATACAGATAGTTGTTTACAGGTGTGAGATCATATACATTAAGATACAACAAAGCCCGAGTTTTCTCTCCATTGTACTGCTCCTTTGATGAAATTGAGCTTGACCTTAACAGTCTCATTGTAGCCTCTGCCCACCTTGGCCACCTCTACCACCCCCCTCGCTTTCCCAATATATATCCACACAGCCGACAGCCAATCAATAAGCACCTAAACTTCATAAACACAAACAAAAAAAGACAAATTCGGTAAAACTAAAGCTTCCAAACACACTCAAATGTCATATATGTTCAAATTTAACTCATTATACATAACATACAGAAATTTTAGCTATTACATCGAACAAACACGGCTAATTGAGGTTAAAAAATGCAAAGATCAATTGACTAGGAACGTAGTTTTAACAAATTCCGGAGCTAAACTTTATAAACACAAATAAAAAGTCAAATTCAGTAATATTAAAGCTTCTAAACACACTCAAATGTTCAACTATAACTCATTAAACATAACCTACAGAAAATTAAGCTATTATATAGAAAAAAACACGGTAATTGAGGTAAAAAACAAATATCAATTGACTAGGACCGTAATTTGAACAAACTCTGTAGCTACGGTAAATGAAAGTTCAAAACTGAGCTAAATAGAAACATATACGAGAAAAATACAGAGGAAATATACGAATACGTAAATTACGTCTGTAGAAGAGAAATTGAGAAAGAGAGGGATATTACCGAGATTTTAGCTGGAAACCGGAGATGTTTGTGCGGTGGCAATGGCTTCAGATCGCCGACGTGGGATGTGGCGGAGAAAGGAGGAATGGCGGGTAGTGGGGGGGAAAATGTGGAAAGACAGGTTGGTTGTAGTGGCTGCCGAGTAAATATTTTGCTAATTATTTTCCCATAGCTGTCGTGTGAACAAAAAGAGGCTTATTTTGGAATTTGGAGTAAAAAAGAGTTTGCTTTGCCTTAAAAATACAATATTTATTAACTCTTTCTTTTATCATCTTATTTTACATAATTTTACAACTTTTCAATAATTTTACGTCGTTAAACTTTTCATTTGAATCGTGTAATGTTTCTATCAAACTATTTTCAATTATTAAGATAGACTAATGTGAACTTTTACTAGCCATAATTCTTCATTTGAATTCACTTAAGACCAACACTATGCATTTGTATACATATATTAATACTTTAAGATTCGTTGTTAGCCAAACATTATTCTATAAAGTACAGTATGAACAAGAATCAAGTAATAAAAGCGAAGGTTTAAAAGTGAATTAATAATGTCATGCTTTTTGTTGGAGAAAGGATTGAGAAGGAGATTTAATTAGTCAAATAAAAAGTGAATGCCTATAGGAATAAATAATAATTATAGGGTAGCTGACTACAGCCTAAAGCCTTAAAAGTAATGTGTTAACACATGACCTTTTTCAATGACTACTCATTATCCATGTTGTAGTTAAATTATAAGACTTTGAATATTTGTTTGGATCTGACGATATCCATAACAAGAAGGTGGAGAATAAGTTTGATTGTGCAGTCAACAACTACATTTCGATGAAGTTAAAACATAAAACAAAAAGGTCATAAGCCAGATAGTTGATAATAAATATCTTAAATTTATGTTCTGCGGTTTATTGTTAGGTACCTTGACATGTTAGAAATAATAAACCTTAAAATGTTTTTATGCTTTATAAAATAATCAACCCAAATTATTACAATTGCATAATTTTTATTTCAATTACTAGATCAACGACACTTTAATTTGATGCTTTTTAAATGATATCTATTACTATATACAAGTTGTTGAACCATTACCCAAAAGACATGATCTCTTCGTACGAACAAGAAAACCTTATAGCATGATTTCAAAAAAAAAAAAAAAAAAGACTAAAATTTAGCAGCAAACATATTCTACTGTACTGGAAAGCAACGAAAATTTAGAAAAACACGAAAATACTTTAGGTCAGAACTGAAAGGAGGAGTGTGTGACGATATTTCCAAACAACTTCAACTCAGTGCTTTGCTACCAATTTCCAGAGCAACAACCACCAAAATAGAGCAGTGTGAGTCTCAATATCACGGGTATTCAGATCTAAAAAGACATTAGGTGCTAGGGTTTTAATTTGAGAAGAGAAAAGAAAAGGTTTATGAGAAATACAAATCGCCTTGTCAAACAAGGAAACGAATTCTCACAAATACTGTAATGGAAATTAGAGTGCTGGGAATGGCTTTTTTATGTACGGGGCTGTTACAAACTTCTATTAATTACGTATTAATCCCTAAAGTATTATATTTTTCAGTCTGAGTCCTTTCTGTCATGCCCGTCTTTAGGAAATCATGTGTGGTAATTGGATTAAGTGCAAATGTACATAATTACAGAAAAATCAAATCAAAGTTAATAGAAATTCAATTTGTAGTTGGATCTTTATTAATTAATTTGAATAAAAATATGACTCCTTCAGTTTTAATTTACGAAAACCTATTTTTTTAAATTTAAAAATATATAATATTAAAAGTCTTAAACTCCATGTAAAAATCTTCTATTTTTTCTTAAACTCCGTGTCCTATCAAATGATTTCACATATATTAAAATGGAGGGAGTAATTTTCTTTAAAATATTAGTTATGCATTTAAAATTATTTAATGTATTTTTTTATCTGAAGATGTATATTATAAATACCTACTAATTAGTTTTTATAATACAAGTTATTTGCTAAACACTAATACTTACTTACTTACTTATTCATATCAAGAAACTTTATTGTATGATATCTAGTATTCACTTTAAGATTAATCGTTGTGATTAATTTTACTTAACAGATCGGGCGCCATCCATTACCTGCTGATGTTTTTTAGTTCAACCTTCAATATTATATTTGTTTTGTCTTCCTATACAACTCAAAACATTAGATATTAGATAGGGTCGCTTCTCTTTTAATTATTAAGTGGTGCCACGTTGATATTATGGTATATATACTGCTCACGTGGCTATATGGAGTACGTCAAAAATTACTTTTCCATTATAAAAAGTTAGTTCAATAACTTTGGTAACTATTCGTAGAATCATCCTATGGTTAAGCAACCTACCTTATAATTCTTTAGTCAGATCTAATCAGGAAATTTGAACCTAGACTATAGCACTAACTGTTGTTCGTGCTCTAATTTCTGATTGAAACTAGGGCGATAGTCGGGGTCTATGAATTTATAAAAACCGACTAAATCAAACAAACTAAACTGTACTAAATAAATTATTAATTTTTTTTTAATAAAATCGTAATTTCTTTTTATATAAAATTATAACCCACCAATAATTAGGGTAGGTTTTTAATTTAAAAAATAAACCAAAAAAGTATTGAATCGTCCAGAATAATTTTATATAAGAAAAACATATTTTATATATTAAGTCTAAAATAAAAAATATTAATATTTTCATTGAGCTTTATGGAAACATTTACAAGCCAACAAGTAACTAAAGTCCTAAGTCTCAACTCTCAAATCTATTATGCTACTTCTATTGAAATTGAATTAGTTCTAGCTATCATCTTGAGTAGCAAGCCATAGGTATTCCATCGATCTTGAGTAGCAAACCATAAATTATTGAATATCTTTCCTCTAGTATGATTTGGATTTTTCTTATTGTATACTTAATCTTCTAATAGGCTCTATTCTAGAGTCAACTTGTCACGACCCCAGTTTCCCCTCTGTAGGATGTCGTACTGGCACCTAGTCTCTAAAACTAGGTAAGCCTAACAATTTGCGGAATAACTGAATATAAAACTGAATTCAAATCTCAACATATGAAATATAAACAAGAACTGCGATTTTTATAATTACAACTCCCAAAACCCGGTAGAAATAAGTCATAAGCTTCTAAGAGAAAATTCTAAGTATCTCTATACATCAGAGTCTAAAGAGAATAAGGAAAACAACATAACAAGGATAGAGGGGGACTCGAGGTCTACGGATCCTGGCAGATATACCTTGAAGTCTCCACGTACGGTCCATCTCACTGGTATCTGGTCTGGTAGGAAGAACCTGGATCTACACAAAAAAATATGCAAAAGTGTAGTATGAGTACACCACGACGGTACCCAGTAAGTGTCAAGCCTAACCTCGGTAGAGTAGTGATGAGGTCAGGTCAGGGTCCTACTGGTTAATAAGGAAATGAGGTAGAAAATATAATAGTACAATGAAATGACTAAGAAATGCACAATGAGAAATTTCAGAAAGGTAATAGCACAGCAAATAGAGGTAACAAACAAGGGCGCTTCCGTAATCCCAAAAGTAAATATGCGACGGGGGATCTCTCGAGGTACCGCCTCGTAGTCCCAAAAGTAAATATGCAAACAGGGGATCTCCCGAGGTACCGCCTCGTAGTCCCAAAAGTAAATATGCAACTTATAAATTATGGAACAACGAATTTACGGCAAGGAATCCTACAGTTAACGACCGAATACAATAATTAAGAAAACATGTAACTAATTAAGCATGTTGCACGAATTTTAAGTAAGGGTTAGGACACGTAGACATGCGATACTAGGTTAAACATGACAGCTACACATGCTAAGGCAACTCAGTTAAGGAACTTAAAAGAAGTCTACTCAGCAAGAGCCGAGATTTTCATAATTAGCCCGTGTACTCACTTGTCACCTCACATACACGGCGCTCACATATCACAAATTGTTACAACAGTACCAAATCCTAAGGGAATTTTCCCCACACAAGGTTAGACAAGTCACTTACCTCAAAGCTCGCTCAATCAGTCGGTAAGGATGCCTTTCCCTTGATTTTCCGACTCCGAATAGCCCAAATCTAGCCAAAAGAAATTACATACCATGAATACAACTACAAGAAACTAATTTAATTAATAAACCTAGGGTTTATTGTTCAGTAAAGAAGTTCGAAGTCGTTGGAGTGGATGACAGAAATCTAGGGTTTGTTTGCTTAAGGGATGCACATTCTTGGGTATTTGAAGGTATTTGCGGTCCACAAATTCAAAATGTGGACCGCAATTAGACCGCATTCCCTAAACCCTAGGTGTCTGAGGGAGACGAAAAATGCGGTGAATCTGCGATCGCATAACCAATTTGTGAATCGCAGATCCACCGCGGACACACTCAGATCATTTTTGCTTCTGCGGAAACTTAGTCGTATTTGCGGCGTCACAGAAGGTACAACTTATCCGCTTTTGCGGTTTCCCTCGCTTCTGCGGTCTCCCCATATGCTCCTGAGGACCCGCTTCTGCGAGACTCCCAGTCGCTTCTGCGGTCCCAGTTTCCCTGCCAAATTCCGCTTCTGTGGTTCAAAGCCTGCTTCTGCAGGTGCGCATCTGCACAAACTCGTCCTCTTATGCGGACAGGCCTCCCAAGCACTCTTCCGCTTCTGCGATCACTCTTCCATATAAGTGACTCCGCTTCTGCGGCCTTCACACCTCACTTGCGACCACAGGCCATCTCCTCCAGTTTCACTTATGCATCCACATGCTCGCTTCTGCGAGCTCGCACCTGCGTCAATCTTGCGCAGGTGCGATTACACCAAAACTGGTGCCTTCAGCCATTCTCATAAGTCCAAATTTGATCTGCTAACCATCCGGAATTCACCCTAGGCCTCCAGGACCTCAATCAAACTTACCAACAAGTCCTAAAATATCATACAGACTCAGTCGAGCCCTTAAATCACATCAAACAATGCTAAAAATACGAATTGCACATCGATTTAAGCCTAATTAACTTTAAAACTTCAAACTTCTACATCCGACGCCGAAACCTATCAAATCAAGTCTAATTAACCTCAAATTTTGCACACAAGTTATAATTGACATTACGAACCTACTCTAATTTTTGGAATTGGAATCCGACTCGATATCAAAAGGTCTACTCCCGGTCAAACTTCCCAAAAATCATCTAATTTTCGAACTTTCACCAATTGACGCTAAAATAACCTACGGACCTCCAATTCAATACCCGAACACGCTCCTAAGATCAACATCACCCTACGGACTATAGGAACCATCAAAACTACATTCCGGAATCGTCTTCACATAATTCAAACTACGGTCGATTCCTACTACTTAAACTTTTATTTTAGGGACTATGTGTCCCATTTCACTCCGAAACCAAAAATAAATCCTCCCGGCACGTTACGTAACCACAAAATGAAATAGAGGGGCCAATAAATAGGGGTCCGGGGCTAGTACTCTCAAAACGACCGGCCGAGTCGTTACATCCTCCCCCTCTTAAAGCAAACGTTCGTCCCCGAATGAGTATAGAGAAATTACCTGAAGTGGTGAAAAGATGAGGATAACGGCTGCGCATATCATGCTCGGTCTTCCAAGTCGCCTCCTCGATTGGATGACCCCTCCACTGCACCTTCACTGACGCGATGTTCTTTGACCTCAACTTTTGGACCTGCCTGTCCAAAATAGCCACTAGCTCCTCAATATAAGATAGATCCTTGTCCAACTGGACTGAGCTAAAGTCTAACACATGAGATGGATCACCGTGATACTTCCGGAGCATGAAAACATGAAATACTGGATGAACTGCAGAGAGGCTAGGTGGTAGTGCAAGTTGATGTGCCGGGTAATTTCGGCACATTTTGATACTATTTGTTTAAAGTTTAACTTGTTCTACTTGTTAATTATCACGATACTTACGTAATTTTAGTGTAACTGTAGTGTAGTGAGTGAAGAAATCCAGAAGTATGGAAAAGAAGTCAAAAAGCCAGCTAAAGACAAGAAAAGAGGTCAGGAGCATCGCAGATGTAACTATGCGATCGCAGAACAGATGTGCGAGTCGCAGACTCTACAGGTAGATCGCAGATGAAGACAGAACTTTAGGCCAACCTTCAGGTCGAGAATGCGGTCGCAAATGTGATCGCAAAACAGGAATGCGAACCGCAAATTGGCCTAGTGGAATCGCAAACATGAACAGAGTTCTGGGTAAAAGTTAGTGTGAAGAATGCGATCGCATTCTGCGATCGCATAGTCAGCATGCGAACCGAAAATCCAGATGCGACGAGAGCAAAACTGGCTGGTGTGATTTGCGATGGATGATGAAGATTTGCGAACCACATTCCTGTTCTACGACAGGAATGCTATTCGCATTAGTCCAACCTGGCAAAACTGACCGACATTCGCCTCGGGTTTTGGGCCTCTATAAATAGGTTTTATAGGGTTTTGTGAAGGCATTTTTGTCAGAACTTAGAGTACAAAGTACGGCTCTGATTATTTTCGAATTCTTAGAAGCTTTTGGTGATCAAAACCCTCTATTTTTGTAAGATGATATCCGTTACTTTTTCTTGTTCTTTAATTCTCAGCATGTGTAGCTAAACTTAAACGCTGAGGTTGTGAACCCTAGATGGGTAGAATGTTATTGAGAGTTTGATATTGAATCCAATTTCGAAAGAAGCTTGATATTTATTTATTTCTTGTTCTTCAATTAATCGTTAGTGGTTGCAAACATTAACGAATGCCAATTCACGCTATCTTATCTTGGAAAAGTGAGATAGGGTTTGGTAGAGATAAATAACAAAAATTCAGGGCTTTAAACCTTGTTTAACGAAATCACTTAGGAATAAGTAGATTTTAATTTGGTAAATAATTGGTTGTTCTTAAGATCGACTCTTTTGTATTCGGGAGAATCGTAAGAGGATACATTATCCAAGTATTGGGAAATATTGGATAAATACATTAAACACCAATTGCATATCAAGAACGGAATTCAATATCAATATCAAGAACATTCTACTACATTAAGGGGAACACAACCTTGGTTTCTTAAAATTCATAGTTCTCACGTTCAAACTATTCTTAAACATTGGTTCTCAGTTTTCCTTTCTTACGTATTAAACACTTCTTTATTTTATTTGGCTACTTGATAGAATTATGACTAAGTAAAGTATTACATTAATTGGACAATAGTTTCACGCCTATTCCCTCTGGGATTCGACCCCAACCTTGTTGGGTTACTATATTTGACATCGATCGCTTACACTATTGTTAAGGTGTAATTTGAGCGAATCAAATTTTGGCGCCGTTGCCGGGGAGTACGGTTTTGAAATTTCTAATTAGTGTATACTTTACTATAAGTCTAATTCCACTTGATTGCGCGTTGTTTGCTTTGGTTGTTGTAGACAGGAAGATATGGCAGACCGTGAAGATGATGTGGAGGTGGAGCAGGAAGAAAATCCTTTTGCTGATATTGAAGAATACATCGAGGATACGAACGCTATAGTACCTCCGGCTATAGGTGCTGCTACGTTCAAGGTAGAACATGGGCTAATTCTGATGTTAAAAGCGGAAGGATACTTCAGAAACTCTACTGATGACGATCCAACATAGCACCTCAGGAACTTTTTGGGTGTTTGTGCAACGCACAAGCAAAACAATGTCTCTGACGATGGATTAAGGCTGAGATGCTTTAAGTACTCGTTATCTGGAGATGCAAGGAAATGGCTTCAAAACCTTCCTCCAAATTCCATCCGTTCATGGCCTGAACTGGTCCGGGCATTCTTGTCAAAGTGGTTTCCGCAAAGCAAGAAATCTGAGCTCCGCGACAAGATATTCTTCTTTAAACAACTACCTGGTGAACAACTACACGAAACGTGGGAACGCTTCAAGTTGTATTTGGCGAGGTCCCCAAACCATGGGTTTCCAGATTCAATCTTACTGGAAAAGTTCTATATGGGTTTGGATCCTATGAACCAATCAATAGCGAAGAATGCTGCTGCTGGATCCTTCATGGATAAAACCTTCGCTAGAGTAAATCAGATTTTGGATAAAATGGCTAAGCACAATCAAGATTGACATTCTGAGGATATAACAGGTGGTATTACAATTGGGTCTCCTTCTATGAATAACTTGATAAAGGAAAATCAAGAACGAGACCAGGGGATTGCTGAACTTGCCACAAATGTTAATGTATTGACGAAGTTGTTTACAGAAAATCAGAAGAAGAAAGTCAATGTAGTGGAGAATGTGCAACCAATGCAAAGTGATGAATATGAAGAGGCAAATTATGTCAACAATGCTCAGGGGGGTTATCAAAGGCAACATTATCAGGGTCAAGCGACACAAAATCATTGGAGACCAACCCGCAAGGGCAAGGTCCCCAACAATGGCGAAATGATCAAAGTGGCCCTAATCAAGGAAATTGGAACAACAGTAATAATTTTCCAAACCGAAGTTCCAACCTTATGTTCCTCTGAAAGGGCAGTATTCGAATCAGGGATCCTTAAGTGAATCTAAACTGGAGAGTATGCTCGAGAGGATATTACAGAACCAAGAAAAGTCAGATACTTCCATGAAAAACATGACTGAATTGGTTGGCTCCCACACAACAGTGATTCAAAAGTTGGAATTGCAAATGAGGGACCTCTCTCGTGAACAATATCCACAACAGAAGGGAACACTTCCTAGCGACACAATTGGAAATCCTAAGGGAAGTGGAAGTGGCCCAACTGCTCATATTATGGCTGTCACGACTAGGAGTGGTAAGACATCGCAGGGAAGAGATAAAGCTGAAGAACTTCGAAAAGAGGTCGAAGTTGAAAAAGATAATGTGGCTGAGGTAAACGAAAATCCAAAAATTATGCTGAAAAGAGATGAGACTCAGGAAGGGATAAAGGATAAGGCAGAAGGAACATCATCCGTTCTTCCGCCAATTCCTAGACCCCCTCCTCCTTTTCCTCAGAGACTTGCTAGAAGAATGGACGACAGCAAATTTGACAAGTTTTACGAAATTCTCAAGCAATTATCAGTAAATATACCTTTCTTGGAGGCGTTCCAGGAAATGCCAGGGTTTGCCAAGTATCTCAAGGATCTGATTACTAAAAAGAGAACCACCAGAAATGAGGTGGTAAACATGACTCACAGGGTTAGCTCGATCATAGCTACAAATCCAATCCAAAAGAAAGAGACCCAGGAGCATTCACTATACCGTGCACTATTGGAGTGAGCGACTTTGCTAAGGCATTATGTGACAATGGAGCCAGTATTAATCTAATGCCTTTAGCCATCTACAAACAAGCCGGGTTAGGAATGCCGAGGCCGACAAGCATGAGGTTGCAGATGGCTGAGCGATCTATCAAAAGACCAGTTGGTATTGTGGATGATGTAATTGTAAAAGTTGGAAAGTTTAATATTCCAGCTGATTTTGTGATCCTTGATTGTGCCGTGGACAAGGAAATCCCTATCATATTGGGGAGACCATTCTTAGCTACTGGAAGAGCTCTTATGGACTCAGAGCGTAATGAAATAAAGTTCCGGGTAAACAATGAAGAAGTCACTTTTCAAGCTAGTAAGGGAATGAAGTTGCCAACTGAGTATGAGAACATTTCACTAATTGGCATTGTTGATGAAGTCGATGAAGCGGTCGAGATGAAAATGGAGGAGCAATGTTTAGGTGAAGCATTGGCAGCCATATTGGTGAATTTCGATGGTAATGACTTGGACGGGTTCATGGAATCAGTGAATGCATTAGAAGGACGTGGCTCTTACTCATATACTCCACCAAAACTGTCCCTAGATTTGGAGAATCGAGCCACACCTCCAGCAAAGCCTTCCATTATTGAACCACCCCAATTAGAGCTCAAGCCGCTTCCTTCACATTTGAGGTATAAATTCCTTGGTTTGAATAATACTTTACCGGTAATTGTTTCTTCGTTGTTGAATGATGTGCAGGTAGAACAGTTGCTGCAAGTTTTGAAGGAACACAGACAAGCCATCGGATGGACAATTGCGGACATTCGGGGAATTCCGGCCGGAATCTGTGAGCACAAAATTCAACTTGAAAATGGAACAAAACCGAGCGTGGACCACCAGAGACGGCTGAATCCATCAATGCAGGAAGTGGTGAAGAAAGAGATAATCAAATGGCTGGATGCAGGGGTTGTTTACTCGATTGCAGATAGTTCGTGGGTGAGTCCAGTGCAATGTGTGCCAAAGAAAGGAGGCATGACTGTGGTCAAGAATGAAAGGAACGAGCTGATTCCAACAAAGACAGTAACTGGATGGCGGGTATGCATGGATTACAGGAAGCTTAACAGTGCTACGTGCAAGGATCATTTCCCTATGCCTTTTATTGATCAAATGCTTGATCGGCTAGCCGGAAAGTCCTTTTATTGCTTCCTTGACGGATACTCCGGGTACAATCAGATAAATATTGCTTTGGAGGATCAGGAGAAGACAACGTTCACCTGCCCGTATGGAACATTTGCCTTCAGTCGAATGCCATTCGGATTGTGCAACGCTCCAGCTACCTTCTAGAGATGTATGATGTCGATTTTTTCTGATATGGTGGAAGATTTCCTCGAAGTCTTTATGGATGATTTCTCGGTAGTCGGGGAAACGTTTGAGCAATGCTTGAAGAATCTTAAGAAAGTGTTGAAACGATGCGAAGAAACAAACCTTATATTAAATTGGGAAAAATGCCACTTCATGGTGGATGAAGGTATTGTTTTGGGGCATAAAATCTCCAGGCATGGTATTGAGGTGGATAAGGACAAAAATTGAGATCATCTCCAAGCTCCCTCCTCCCACATCAGTGAAAGGTGTCCGTAGCTTTCTGGGGCATGTTGGGTTCTACAAGCGGTTCATTAAAGATTTCTCAAAGATTGCACACCCAATGTGTAAACTCTTAGAGAAAGATGCCAAGTTCGTCTTTGATGAAAAATGCCTCACTGCTTTTGAAGAACCGAAAACGAAGCTCACCACGGCACCTATCGTTGTCACACCTAACTGGTCGTTGCCTTTTGAGCTGATGTGCGATGCTAGCGGTGTAGCTATTGGAGTGATGCTGGGGCAGAGACACAACAAAATTCTTCACCCAGTATACTATGCTAGCAAGACGCTTAATGGAGCACAAATGAATTACACTGTAACTGAGCAGGAACTGTTAGCTATTGTATATGCATTCGAAAAGTTCCGTGCATATCTATTGGGCTCCAAAGTGATTGTGTATACAGATCATGCTGCTCTCCGTTATTTGATGGCGAAGAAAGATGCTAAGCCGCGACTAATCCGATGGGTGTTACTGCGGCAAGAGTTTGACTTTGAAGTTATGGATCGCAAGGGAACACAAAACCAAGTGGCTAATCACTTATCTAGACTGGAAGAATCAGGGAGACAAAAAGAAGAGCTGGAGATAAATGATTCCTTTCCAGATGAACATATACTGATGGTATCAAATTCAGTTGCACCATGGTATGCTGACATCGCTAACTACATTGTCAGCGATCTTATTTTGGAAGGGTTGGAATCGTACCAAAGGAAGAAGTTCTTGAGGGATTGTTGAAATTATTATTAGGAAGAACCATTCCTATTCCGTGTCTTTGCGGATAACATCATTCAAAGATGCGTACCCGAGGAAGAGATGCTACCGATGCTGAAAGCATGCCATGACTCACCAGTTGGGGGTCATCATGGGGGCAACAGAACAACTGCAAAGGTTTTGGAGTGTGGATATTACTGGCCGACTATTTATCAGGATGCTAATCAGTTGGTGAAGTCTTGCGACCAATGCCAACGACAGGGCCCAATCTCGAGGAGGCATGAGATGCCTATGAAATTTGTTATGGAAATCGAATTATTCGATGTTTGGGGTATTGACTTCATGGGCCCTTTCATAAGTTCATGTGGGATGAAATACATCCTAGTAGCTGTGGACTATGTATCCAAGTGGGTAGAAGCCTTTGCCTTGCCAAACAACGAAGCTCAGAGTGTGACCGCATTTCTAAAGAAGAATATTTTCACCAGGTTTGGCACCCCGAGAGCCATTATCAGCGATGGAGGCTCACATTTATGTAACAGAGTGTTTAAAGGTCTCCTTGACAAGTATGGGGTTAACCATAAGGTTGCCACACCTTATCATCCACAATCGAGCGGCCAAGTTGAAGTGTCCAATAGGGAGATCAAAAACATCCTGTCCAAGACGGTAAACGCAAATAGGACTGATTGGTCAAGAAAGCTAGTTGATGCTCTATGGGCATATCGTACAGCTTACAAGACTCCTAGCGGTACATCCCCGTATCGGTTAGTCTTTGGAAAGGCGTGCCATTTACCCGTTGAACTCGAACATAAGGCTATATGGGCCTTGAAGAAATTAAACATGGACTGGGCGGAAGCCGGAGCTTTAAGGCTGTGCACAGTTGAATGAAATGGAGGAATTTCGGTTTCATGCTTATGAGAGTGCAGTAGTTTACAAAGAACGAATGAATTTAGTCCATGATACAAAGATCTTGAAAAGAGAGTTTAAGGCGGGAGACCTGGTGTTGCTATTCAATTCAAGACTCAAATTATTTCCGGGGAAGCTGAAGTCCAAGTGTGTCAGGACCATTTAAAGTTGTCAATGTCTCCCCGTTTGGAGCTGTCGAATTAGCATCGGAGGATGGGCTCCGGACCTTCAAGGTTAATGGGCAGAGAATCAAGCACTATCTGGGTGTAGATGGAAAGAAACATGTGGTAGAGCAGCTAGCTCTAAAAGATAATCAAGCCCCAACCACAGAATGATTGCAGAGGCATCCTAACATCGTCGTGCCGCGACGTTAAATCAAGCGCTTCATGGGAGGCAACCCATGTGTGGTATCATTAATTTTGTTTTTGTTTATGTCGTGCTTTTGTTTATTTACAATTCAGTGTTACATTTGTACTTAGTTCTATTTGAAGGGTTTTCAGATGCAGGAATGTGATGAATGAACACAAGAATTAACGAGGAACTGTGGAAACTGCAGAAGTATATCGAGGTGAAAAATGCTGCACAAATGCGATCGCATTTGTGATATGCGAATCGCATTTTTGTGATATGCGAATCGCATTTATGCCGCAAACTGAAGCAGAGAGTCGAGCAAAAACAATGGGCGAAAATGCGACGAAGCTCGCCCATTTGCGGTTCGCATTTGAGTTATGCAAACCGCATTATTGCCACAAACTGAAGCAGAGATTTGAGCAAAAATAATGGGCAAAAATGCGACGAAGCTCGTAAATTTGCGGTTCGCATTTCAATTATGCGAACCGCACTTGCAACGCATAATCGTCAGGTAAGTGTTCTCATCTTTTCCTATTCTAAACCTTTCATTCTAAGTATATATAAAAATAAATTAAAAAAAAATACAAAACAAACAAACAAACAAAAAAAGAGAAGAGATGACGGAAAAGGGAACATACCAGTGCACTAACCTTCAAAGAGTGGATTTATTGTTGCCCTTATCTTCATCATCAGGTACTGTAACCCTCTGCTCCATCTTCTATCTTTAATTTTTCAAGATTAGAGTTAAGATTCTGTTCAAGTCGTTGGAATAGAAATAAAAATATAGGGTTCTTGCTTGAGGGATGCACATACGTGGGTATTTGAAGGTATTTGCGGTCCGCAAACTAAAAATGTAGACGCAATTAGACCGCATTCCTAAACCCTAAGGGTCTGAGGAAGACGACTTTTGTGATGATTCTGCGATCGCATAGTCGAGATGCGAACCGCAAAGTCACCGCAATCAAGGGCAGAATATTTGAGTAACATTGGTTAAGTATGCGGTTGAAATGCGATCGCATATCATGCTTTGCGATGATGATGCGATCGCAAATTGTGTGTACTTACAGGCGTAAGGTAAGAGCCAATCTGTGATGGATTTGCGATTCGCATAATGGTTATGCGGTTCGCAAATCCCCTCGCAGACCACCCTTTATATGTTACACACAAGAATGCGACGTGTTTGCGGTTCGCACAGTGGATATGCGACCGCAAACTACGCCGCATTTCTGTCAATCTGTGGTCATTTCTCCTGTTTTTTAGTTTTTTCTTTTCAAATAATGACAATATCACTGACATCCCCTACTTCTGCAGACATGGCCAAAAAGCATGCCAAAAAGAGAAAGCCACTCTCCCCTTCAACCTCCGAACCACCCAAACGGGGAAGGGCAGAATCAACTATACCTAACCCCTCCCAGTCTGATGAGGAGGATTGCCTACCAGAAGTTGATCTAGTTGCTGAGGCACGAAGGAAGAAAGGTGATGACCTTCAACTTCGTTTTGGGGTTGAAAGTTCAAGGTCTTTGTTCAGGAAAGCGCTCGCAAAGCGAAGGATTCTGGCGGAGAAAAAGTTGAGTCTGAATGGGCTGCAGGACAAATACCCACATATTCTCGAAATCATAAAAACGAGAAGATGGGAGTATTTCACTAAGGACCCCAAGGATTATAACGAGTCAATGGTCCGTGAATTTTATGCGTCTTATGGAGCCTCCCGATCAGCATATCATAGACGCAATAGAATATTTACCGGCCTTGTTCAAGTTCGGGGCAAGACTGTGTTTTGTGGTAGCAACCATATCAACAAACTCTACTTTCCCAAATGGGACTCAAGCATACCTGAGTACGATGCAAAGTACTCTAATAGAGAGAATGAACGGGGGTGGATAGCGTCAATAATTGCAAAGGGGATCCCAGCCTGAATAAATCCTGGAAAGAAAATCTTTAAGGAAGACCTCACAAAGGAGGGCAAATATTGGCTCAGCTTCGTCACCTCCATCTAATACCCTCTAGAAACGAAACAGACATCAGCATTGAGAAGGCACTTCTCATTGCTTGCATAATGACGGGTATTACAATTGATGTGGGGAGCCTTATCTTTCAAGAAATTGGCATCCGGACTACTCAGCGGGCCACATCATTGCCCTTCCTAAGTTTGATCACCACCCTCTGCCAAGAGGTGGAGGTCCCATTCTTACCACAACAAGACAAACTTGGGAAGTCTTCGAGAGATATAGACATCACTCGTATCAGTGATTCACCGGCCCCAACAACAACCCCAATTGAAGACATTGACTCTCAAAACCTCCTGTCTCCCCAGAACCCTGACACCTCTACAGCGGCTGAAGAAACTGCACCCTCATCTACCACTGGTCCATCAGCCTCGCACATGCCAGCCATTTTAAGACTTGGTTTACTTGCTCATCATGCAAACTCTAAAGTAGACCAACTCTTGAAGACATTACCCTCACTAATTAAACAGGCCTTGACTCCGCTGCAGCAACAACAATTAGCGTTCGGAGAGAGGTTGACCAAGCTTAAGTTGAGGGTTGATAGCATTGAAAGAGGTGAAGTGCGGGGTCTACCCCAACTGCGGGAGGAAGTAAAATCACTGAAAACCGACCTCCAGAAGATGAAAAATCTGGAGTTCGACATATCCTCTCTCCTCCCCAAAGAGGGTGACCAGGGTGCTGGCCGTGCTGACCTGGGCCTGGACTTCACGACACTTATGGCAGACATTGCACCTTCGTTTGCTAAAGTGTCTCAGCCTCCTGCCCCTACAGTCCAGGTTGAGTCTATTGATGACGAGACATCAGAGGGGTCATCAGAACTCGAAGGGGATGAATCAAAGGAGGCCAGTTTAGAGGTCGATGAGAGTGCAACCCCTCAGCCAAAAGGAAAAGAAATTGCTGTGCCTAAGGCGGAGGAGGAACAGGAGCAAGCCGACATCGAGAAGGCCATTGAGAGATCATTAGCAGATAAGGCTGCCAGGAGATGGCCATCAACGGGAGAAGCTAGCAGCTCAGCAGCTCCCCCACCGGCTTCAGACCAGACTCGCTCTTCTCCTCCAGCACCGACAGAGACCTAGGCTACTGCATCTCTTCGCGCAATTGCGCCACCAGGGAGCCCCTTGTCCTTTATATTTTATTTTATGCATTGGGGACAATGCATGTGTTTAAGTTGGGGGTGGTAGCCTTACATTTTTGTTTTGTCTGTATATTTGATTTACTTGTGAGCATGTTTAGCGACATTTCATACCTGTACATTATATAGTAATGCTTTATGATTCATGTGTATATGTTGTTATAATTAAATAGTTAGCAATAAATTCTCCTTGTTTTTTCTTTTGTCGGGTTCTTTTTCAAGGGTGTAATAGTAGAACCAGGCCTTTAAATATGAAGTATATTGACCAGGATGGTACATCTGTTGAAAATCAAGTATGTAAGCATATGTGAAGAATAGACCCTTATAACAAATCAATTAGGTGGATTTGAGGCTCGCTCAGTAACTCTAGGTTTACTTAGAATTGTGTATGTGTACACGAGGAAAGCCTCGAATTACTAAAGTTGAACTCCAAAGCTGTAAACTATGTTAACCGAACAGTTGATGTGCCAATGTGTGCGAGCTCCTTGTGTTGATAGTTCTTGTGTTCACTGCTGCCATCTAGAACTTGCCCGGTTGGTTTTTCGTTGCCTATCCTATGTACACTGAGTTAGAGAAATGATCTTAGGCTTTCTTTGATTAGTGATGAAACCTTTCTAGCCTTTTTAGCTTACTTGTGCATAATGAATATCACTAGTACCCTATTTGAGCCTTGTAGCCTTTTCTTTGGCCTCTGCATAACAAACCTATCCCATTCGTAAGACATGATCTCTCTTGAACCCGTTCCTCCTTGAACATTGAGAACATTGCTAAAAGTTTAAGTTGGGGGTGTGGGTCAACATGAAAATGGGCAAGGTTTTGAAATAATATTGGGACCCCGGACTTCAAAAGCTCATGTGAATTTATGGAAGCTTCAATATAAAAACAGAAAAAAACAGAGAAAAAAAAAACAGAAAAAAAAAAGAGAAATATTATATGTGTGTTGTCATAAAGAAGCTTGAGAATCAAATAAAGAGGTATGCAAGTGGGGTCTAATGCGGGAATGTAAGGCCATTGAGGCCATGGGGTCAAAAAGGAACAAAAGGTTGAAAGAAATAAACGTGTAATTAGTGTTCAAGGAGGAAGTAGCCACTATAATCTAAATATACATCCTACCTTTCCTTAAACCGACATTACAAGCTTACAAAGTCCTTCTGTGATCTCTAACCGAGTGTTCCTATAACTAGGCGATGAATTAAAATAAGGGCAAGCCTATGGCATGGCATGTGGTGACACTTGAAATTCTGTTCTGAGAATGAGTGTACTAGTACTTTTGTCCCTTGTTTTTGCTATAATAAATATTGTGAGAGTGGGACTTTCTTTCTAGTGAGGGCACATACACTACTAGGTTGATAGTCAGTTGAGCTTTGAGTTAAGCATAAGTAGATTCAGCTGAAAGTAGCCTTTAATTACTTTGTTGAGGCTCAAAGTTCACTAATTGATTGGTTGTCTTAGAAGATAGTAATGATTCAAAGGGGGTACAGTGTTAAAAAGGGTTATGCTTGAGACATTAACAATAAACACCGTCCATGGTCAGTATTGCTTCGTATTTGATAAGTAGAGTCTAGAGTCTAGAGTAGGATAGTATCGTGTTAGTTTCTTGAGGACAAGCAAGAGTTTAAGTTGGGGGTGTTGATGTGCCGGGTAATTTCGGCACATTTTGATACTATTTGTTTAAAGTTTGACTTGTTCTACATGTTAATTATCACGATACTTATGTAATTTTAGTTAATTGTAGTGCATTGAGTGAAGAAATCCAGAAGTATGGAAAAGAAGTCCAAAAAGCCAGCTAAAGGAAAGAATAGAGGTCAGGAGCATCGCAGATGCAACTATGCGATCGCAGAACAGAAATGCGAGCCGCATAGTTTGCAAGTGGATCGCAGATGAAGACATAACTTTAAGACAACCTTCAGGTTGAGAATGCGATCGCAAATGTGACCGCAAAACAGGAATGCGAACCGCATTCTCATCGCAAACACGAACAGAGTTCTGGGTGAAAGTCGGTGATCGCATTCTGCGATCGCAAAGTCAACGTGCGAACCGCAAATCCAGATGCGACGAGAGTAAAGCTGACTGGTGCGATTTGCGATGGAATAGGAAGATTTGCGAACCGCATTCCTGTTCTGCGACAGGAATGCGATTCGCATAAGTGCAACGAGGGCAAAACTGACTGCTGCTCGCCTTGGGTTTTGGGCCTCTATAAATAGCTTTTATAGGGTTTTGTGAAGGGAGACTTGTCATATTTCAGAGTGCAAAGTACGGCTTTTGAATATTTTCGAATTGAGAGAAGCTTTTGGGTGATCAAAACTGAAAATTCTAGATTTTTGTAAGATGAATTCAATTATTCTTCCTTGTTCTTTAGTTATCAGTATGTATAGCTAAACTCTAATACTGAGGTTGTGAACCCTAGATGGGTAGAATGTTATTGAGAGTTTGATATTGATTCCAATTTCGAAAAAAGCTTGATATTTATTTATTTCTTGTTCTTAAATTAATCGTTAGTGGTTGCAAACATTAACGAATGCCAATTAACGCTATCTTATCTTGGAAAAGTGAGATAGGGTTTGGTTGCAATAAATAACAGAAATTCAAGGCTTTAAACCTTGTTTAACGAAATCTCTTAGGAATAAGTAGATTTTAGTTTGGCAAATAATTGGTTGTTCTTAGAATCGACTCTTTTGTATTCGGAAGAATCGTAAGAGGATACATTATCCGCATATTGGGAAATATTGGATAAATATAGTAGACACCAATTGCATATCAAGAACGGAATTCAATATCAATATCAAGAACATTCTACTACATTTAGGGGGATACAACCTTGGTTTCTTAAAATTCATAGTTCTCATGTTCAAACTATTCTTAAACATTAGTTTTCAGTTTTCCTTTCTTACATATTAAACACTTCTTTATTTTATTTGGCTACTTGATAGAATTACGACTAAGTAAAGTATTACATTAATTGGACAATAGTTTCACGCCTATTCCCTGTGGGATTCGACCCCAACCTTGTTGGGTTACTATATTTGACATCGATCGCTTAAACTATTGTTAAGGTGTAATTTGAGCGAATCAACTGCCCCAATAGCAAGGTCACTTGCATCACACATGAGTTCGAATGGTAAGGACCAATCTGGTGCCACGATAATGGGCGTAGTCACCAACTTCTTTTTAAGCTCTTCAAAGGCCTTGAGGCAAGCATCATCAAAGTTGAAAGATACATCCTTTTCAAGCAACCTGCACAAAGGAGTAGCAATTTTAGAAAAATCTTTAATAAAGCGCCTATAGAAACCTGCGTGTCCCAAGAAACTCCGGACACCCTTCACTGAAATAGGTGGAGGTAATTTTTCAACCGCCTCCACCTTAGCTTTATCCACTTCAATGCTGGTCCTGGATATTTTGTGACCCAAAACAATGCCTTCTTGTACCATAAAATGGCTCTTTTCCCAATTTAGCACCAGATTTGTTTCTTCACAGTGGGCTAGCACCTTGCTTAAATTCTTCAAGCAGTCATCATAAGAAGACCCAAAAACTTAAAAATCATCCATAAATACTTCCACGAATTTTTTCACCATGTCGGTGAAAATAGCCATCATACATCTCTGGAAAGTGGCTGGTGCATTGCAAAGTCCAAACGGCATTCGCTTAAAGGCGAAAGTGCCATAAGGACAAGTAAAAGTGGTCTTCTCCTGATCCTCTGGGCATATGACAATCTGGTTGTATCCCGAGTAGCCATCAAGGAAGCAGTAGTATTCATGCCCGGCTAACCTGTCTAGCATTTGGTCAATGAATGGAAGTGGGAAGTGGTCTTTGCGAGTCACCTTGTTGAGCTTTCTATAATCAATGCATACCCTCCATCCCGTAACAGTGCGAGTAGGGATTAGCTCATTCTTCTCGTTCTCAACTACAGTCATTCCTCCCTTTTTAGGCACACACTGAACTGGGCTGACCCAATTGCTTTTAGAAATAGGAAAAATGATACCTGCGTCGAGCAACTTTATTACTTCCTTCTTCACCACCTCTTTCATTATAGGATTTAATCTCCTTTGCGCTCCATACTGGGGCGGTGTCCATCCTTTAGAAAAATTTTGTGCATGCAAAATAAGGGACTAATACCCTTGATGTCAGCTATAGTCCACCCAATTACCTTTTTATACTCACAAAGGACTCTAAGCAATTTTTCTTCTTGAGTGCTGGTCAAGCTGGATGAAATAATACTGGCAGCGTTTCAGAATTTCCCAAATAAGCATAGCGCAAATGCGCTGGAAGTGGCTTGAGTTCTAGCGTCGGAGCTTCCTCAATAGATGGCCTGGGAAGGATCAGAGTGACAGGCCTTTCCAATTCTTCAAATTTTCTGAACCCCTGAATATAATTGCAAGACATGTCCAGTACTTGCTCAATTTCTCCCATCATATCATCTTCATTAAATTCCACATCCCCAATCAATGGTCGTTCAATAGGATCAACCGGGCTCATGTAAGGCATTAATGATGTGGAAGCACTCTCCACCACAGAGATCATTGATAATTCCTCATAATGGGTTGGCAACCTGAGTGCTTTATAAACATTGAACACCTCTTCTTGATCACCTACTCTCATCGTCATTTTTACTTCGCAAACATCAATAATCGCTCGGCCTGTGACTAAGAATGGACGCCCCAAAATAAATGGGACGTCCTGATCGGGCTCGTAATCCAGGATGATAAAGTTAGCAGGAAATATGAACGAACCAACTTGGACCAGTACATCTTCAATCACTCCCTCAAGATGAGCCACGGAGCGATCAACCAACTGTAATATAACTATTGTTGGGCGTGGATCACCCAACCCCAACTGTTTGAACACTGATAGCGGCATCAAGTTTATGCTTGCTCCAAGATCGCATAGAGCTCGTCCAACAGCATGTTTCCCAATAGAGATTTGGATGATGAAGCTACCTGGATCCTTCAATTTCTTGAGGCAGCTTACCTTGAATTCTGGAACTGCACTCCTCAGTAAGTGCCATAGTCTCAAACTCGGTCAGCCTCCTTTTATTTGCCACAATATCCTTGATGTACTTTGCATATTTAGGCACTTCTTGTAATATATCAACCTACGGAATGTTAATTTGTACCTGCTTCAAGATATCAAGGAACTTTTTATATGCATCATTATCCCTTAGTTTTTGCAATCTTTGAGGGAATGGAGGTGGTGGCCTTGAAACCAATTGTGGGGGTTGCTCCGCCACTGCCTCGCCAGCCAGCTTCTCTAGTTCTTTGTCTTTTTATGCTGTTGACTCTATGGTGGTTGGCTTCTCATTAAAAGTCACATGTTTCCTCTTTTTAGATTCAATTTCTTCCAGTTGTCTCCCGTTCCTCAACAATACAGCATTAAGGGCCGCCCTAGGATTCGCTTCAGTGTCACTAGGTAGAGCTCCAGCTAGTCTAGTATTTTGAGCCCCGGCAAGCTGTCCCAATTGATGCTCTAGATTCCTCACTGTTGTGGTGAGGGTTTGGTATTCGGTCCTAAACTGTTTATTGTCTTGCACCAGTTGCTTCAACAAATCATTTGTATTATCTTCTACCTGTTGATGTTGCCTTTGCGGTTGATTATAATTTCCTTGGGGTTTAATATGATTCTGATTCTGCTGATTTCCACCCCATGAGAAGTTGGGATGGTTCCTCCAATTCGGGTTATAGGTGTTCCCATATTGTGTATTTTGATTCATTGGCCCCCTGTTCTGCTATCCCACATAATATGTAGATTTCGGATTTGTGGGGCACATGTCACACGTATGGTTGTCACCACACATTTCACAGCACAAAGACATCTGTTGTACCTGTTGCCTCGGTTGTACCTGATGCATCATCATTCTGTTCATTTGGTTAGCCAGTTTTGCCATCTCAGCTCTCATGGCTGCGAAGTCATCCAGTTCGATCAACCCAGCTCCCTTCGGTTTAATTGCTCTGCGTGAATCACCATCCTTTGCCAATTATGATCATTAGCCGTGAAGTTGTTCAGCAAGAGTTGGATTTCGCTATAAGGTTTTTCCATGCAACTGCCTCCACAAGCTGAGTCTAGATTCATTTTTGATGCCTCATCTAACCCGTCAACAAAAGTATGTCCCAGAACCTCATCCGTCTGGCAATGATGTGGACAATCTCTAAGCAGTTTCTTGTATCTTTCCCATGCTTGACAAAGAGTTTCTCCATCACGTTGTTCGAACCCCAGAATTTGGTTGCTCAGTGACTTTGTCTTTTTGGTGGGAAAGAATTTGATTAGGAATTTCCTGGCTAGATCGTCCCATGTGTAGATTGAATTTGCAGGCTCTTTTTGCAACCATTCCTTTGCTTCCCCCAACAGTGAAAAGGGGAACAGTGTCAATCTAACATAATCCTTGTAAACGTTTGGATAATTGTAGATATCCGCGATTTCCAAGAAATTTTGAATATGCCTCTACGGATGTTGATGAGACAGTCCCACATACTGCCTTGTAGATTGAATCAGCTACACCATATATTATTTAAGTTCAAATGCCCCGTGATCTCAGGTTTCACAATAGCCTGAGTCATGTTAGCAAGATTGGGCCTTGCAGCTTCTATCACCGCTCGTTCAGCATTACCCCCATCTCTATTAGCTGTGGTTGAACTACAATGTCCAACTCTCTTTCAATTCTAGTTCTGGCTTCTACCTCTCTCCTTACTCTGTGTAGTGTTCGTTCAATTTCCGGATCGAAAGGAAGAAGATTGTTTGCGCTTCTACTCCTCCGCATTCAAGAGAAGAGCCTGTGTCAACACAAACAACGTAAGCCGATAAGTAAAACTTGAACAAAATAACAAATATAAGCTTAAGTCGGTAAAGTAGCAGATTTTTAAGTCCCCGGCAACGGCGCCAAAAACTTGTTGCTCCCTAACGCACATGCAAGTATACGTGGTCGACAAGTAATATAGGATTTTGAGTCCAGATATCGTACCCATAGGGACTTAAATCAACTACTTACTAACACACTAATATTGCTATTCAATCAAGCGAAATTCAATTTCAATAATTTGATTATGCTAACCTACAGCTCTAAGTTATAACTATATTATCGAATAACTAATTAATTATTGTTTAATCAATAGAGACAAACATTCCAGGGTTGTGATTAATTCACCAATCTTATTGTGTTCTAATTAACGCTCCCTTTTATATAATTCACTCATGGTTGCTAATTAATCGATAAGTATTCTCATAGCCTTCTCCCGAAGTACTACTCGCCTATTCTCAATAGATCAACGCCTATATTCCTATGGAATCAACCTATTAAGAACGCAATAAAAATACGATATTTAATTAAGCACGGTGATTAGGTATATTCCTATCCTAAGTACGAATCTGCTCCCCCTAAAGGTTAAAAACATGCCCTCTTCAACTGTTCTCTAATCTAAACATGGTTTTCCCAAACATAGCATAGATAGTAGATAGAACCTAACTGCTGGCCAACAATTAAGCAATTAAACATAGAATTGAAGAAACAACCATATATTAGTGAATTATAATCAATGTATCGTTAATATCAAACAACAATATTCATGGCTAATCACAACCCTAGAATAATGGGTGATTAGCCACTCATGATCTAATCAAACAAAAATATAAGTTCTTGAATAAATTGTAAAATACTAGAAAAGATGAAGAAACTGAGAATTGTTGCTTCCGCTTGATTCGGTGTTGCGTTTATGCTCCCAAAATCACGCCTCCCCCTTCCAATTAGGTTTAGACTTGTTTATATAGGTGTTGGGGAGGTGTAGGGACGAAAATAGCAGAGTCCTAGGCAAAATAGGCAAGGTCCGCGTCATCGGCGCCCTGGGTGGCGCCAGGCGCCCACCAGGGCGCTGCATCCAGTGGCCTTCTGTGAGTTTTCTGCCGTCAGCGCCACAGGTGGCACCAGGCGCTGCCTGTGGCGCCCAATTGCCCCCTTGTCCTTTTTTTTCCGTTTTGGCATAATTCTTGCGCGTTTCGCCTCCGATTGCTCCCGACTCATTCCTACATATAAAAACACTTCAAATTAACATGAATCGTAGCAATTAACATCCCACTTTCACCAAACAAAAGCCAAATATAAGGTGATATACATAAAAATATATATATATACTTTACACTAAACGTCATTAAGTTTACCTAATCTTAGAAACTAGGTACCATCACGACATCTTACAGAAGGAAATTGGGGTCGTGACATAAGATTCCGCCACTTTCATTGTTTATGGAGACTTTTATGGAGTTCAATAGAATTCATAGATTAAATTACTTTTTCGTAAGATGAAATTTAGATAGTATTAAATCTTTAAGAAAACAACTCGAAATTCACTACTAAAAATCAGGTGAAAAGCGACCGAAAAAAGCGACCAAAGTTGGTCAATATTTGCAGAAAAGCGACCAAAAAGCGACCACAATGGCCTAGCCAGTATTTAGGCGGTCACAAACAAATAGCGACCAAAGTTGGTCGCTAATTTGCGACCAACATTGGTCTCAAAAACAAAAAAACCAAACATTCCGGAAAAACATATAGAGACCAACTTTGGTCGCAAATTAGCGACCAAGGTTGGCCGCTTCTTTTTATTTTAAATTAATTTAATCGGGTCAATAGCGACCAAAACTGGTCCCTAAATTAATTATATTTTTTTTAAATTCTAAAATAGCGACCAAAGTTAGTCGCTAAACAAAAAAATAAAAAATAAAAATCAGCAGTTAGCGACCAGCTTTGGTCGCTAACTGCTGATTTTTATTTTTTATTTTTTGATTAGCGACCAACTTTGGTCGCTATTTGGTGTTATAGCGACCAAATAGCGACCAAATAGCGACCAAAGTTGGTCGCTAATTTGCAGATTCAATTTTTTTTTCAGCAAAATAGCGACCAACTGGAGACCAAAGTTGGTCGCTATTTTTGGTTCATTTTTTTCAGAAACTGCCTGTTTTGGCAGCTACACCACCTGCCAGTTTTACCAAATTCCTAAAATAAGCATTTTATGCCATGAAAACAACAACAACGACAACAAACAACAACGAGAATAACAACAACAATAAACAACATCATTAAACAACAACATTAAACAATAACAAGGTTTAAAGTTCAAATGAACTTATACATTATATAAGCTGTTATTACAATTCAACGTCTACTAATGTCTACATCATGAGCGTCATCGTCGGGTGAAGTGCCATCATCAAGCTGACCATCCGGCGATGATTCACGTGACCGGGGAATCGGAAAAGAGCCAGAAGCCAAGAGAGATTTGAGCTGCTCTTGTACAGCAGCATACTGAGCATCTCTAAGTTTTTCTCTTTCTTCTCTCTCCTTCTCTCTTTCCTTGGCAGCTTCTAGCTCGGCTGTGAGCTTTGCTACATGCTCCCGCACAGAGGAGAGGCTCTCCCCATCCAGCGACTCCGCTTGCGAGGAAGTGCCTATTCCTTGCATTCCACACCTATGGCGGTGGAATGTCTTAGCGGGAAGCCCGTATACCTTCCCCCCTTTTGGACCGCCAGCAGCCTGTGTCCATAGTCTTTCAGCATCCTCGTCCGACGGTTGGATTGGTTCGCCCGACGAAGATGGTGGCTGGCTGCGTACAAATTCTTCCAACTCAGCTGTGAAGCGACTCTATAAGAAAAATTACATAGAATTAGTATTCAAAAGTTATATAAAACTAAATCAAAGTACTTAATGAAAATTGAAAACTTACATGTACAGCCGAGGCTCGGTCCTCGACCCACCTTTCTTCGTCCGAATCTTTTTTCTTCTTGACAATATGAGTTTGCTTGAATAACTCATCTTGCCTCATCGGACGGCCCAACTTCTTCTCCTGAAAAGTCATAAATTTTAGTTAATAAACAGATTAGACGTTGAAAATTAAAATTAAATTAAGCAATTACGTACCATTTTCCTTTTTATTGAACTGAGGCTGATCGCACCTCCAGTGTGCAGAGAGCCTCCCTTCTCCAAAGCACGAGCTTGCTTTCCTTGCTCGCTCTTCTTTAGGAAATCTGCAGCTAGCCGTTGCCTTTGCAGATCCTCCCATAGATTATCTTGCAACCAGGAGGGCTTCTTGTTCAACCTTCTAGTGTTGGAAAAGCAATGGGACAACCGCTTGCGAGCCTTGAGATGGAAGTTAGCAGCCACCTCCGCAGTATAACGGTGTTCCCACACACACTTGCTCTGTATTTGAGAAGTTAAGTATTTAGATGGAAATATCATAAATATAAATAATTGTACTGCTTAAAAGAACATTTATACCTTAAAATCATTGAAAATTGCCTCCTTAAGTGAGAATGGAAACTCACTCCAAGTCGCATAAGGGCCATCGTATAGCTTTCTAGTTGCCTGGGTGATTATCCTCGTAGTAACATTACTAGGGATAAACCTTTAATGTAATTAAAAAAAAGACACATTAATATCTTAGTTCAATCGTACAAAACAATAAACGTTAAAAATAACAAATAACTCTTACCCGTCACCCTCAGGGACGATAATGATCCTGCCATACTGATCACGATACACCTCCTCGTCATTATCACTAGGGGAAAGTGTGGAAGGTGTGGGGGGGTCAGAGCTAGGATCCCGACGAATGCCTGTAATAGATGGATTCCCCGACGAAAATGGCTGCGAGCCCTGCGACGCAGCTGTATGGGCCGGAATGGGACATGTCACTGATTGCTGTGACCCGAGTGGCTGTGACCCGAGTGGCAGCAACCCCAGTGGCTGCGGCGCTGATGAATGTGCTCCATGTGGATGTGACATGGACCGATGCGACCCATGCGATGAAAATGGCTGAGATCCACGTGGATGTGCGGTAGCTGGACTGTATGTCGGATGTACAGTCCAAGGGCCCTGTGATGGAAAACCCGGTGTTTGCACGAATGTGTAGGGCTGGTGATGTTGGGGCAGCTCAGAATAGCCATGGGGTGTAGGAAAATGCGTAGGCATCTGCAACTCTGGAACGGCAGGACTAATTGGAGTGTAATCTTCTACCCTCCTCCTTTGTTTCTTACCCTTTTCTCGACCCCGAGAACTACTATGATCAGCGTTACCTCGACCTTTGCCTGTCATCTGCATAATATAATACATATTTAGATTTAAATATATGGGTAAAATATATAGCTATAAACGAGAGTTGTTAAAGAAACCAACTGTTTAAAGCTCATCGTCGTATAGTTCCTCGTCCGAGAATTCTTCTTCCTCGGTAGTTTGAGCTTCATCAGTTGAAACTTCTTCCTCGTATTCTGTAATTCTTACTTCGGAAATATCAACTTCTTCCAGTATGTGTTCACGATGTTCCAAATCATCTTCTAAAACTTCGTCCACTATTTGGTCAACAGTGGAGATATCGTTTTGATATGCAACATCTAACACATTTTCAACTTCCACCCTACCCACAGGCTTGGTTTTGATAACAACCCACCAATCAGACTTATTCCGCCGCAACGGATAAGGAGCATAATACACTTGCCTAACATTATGTGCAATTATGAAAGGATCATAGCGATCATACTCCCTCTTATGATTAACCTCAATTAGGTTGTACTGATTGTGGACTCTAGTGCCTCTTGTTGGGTGTGGGTCAAACCACTT